>JAUELF010238698.1:0-10835 GCA_031471495.1 Clinocardium nuttallii
CAAATGTCTCAAGCAGAGCTAGCGCGCGTCATGGATTTGCAAAATCGCGTCCTACGTTCATACTGCATGAACGCACGAAAAATAAGAGTCAATCCTTAAGTAAGGGCATTGACACAATCTGTCAAATTTGTTTGAATGACTGATTATTAGTTCGTTGTGTACAAGTTGGACCTGACTCTAAATGGCAATTGAGGTACATGAAGTTAATTCTTTATCTGATCGTATTAACTGTTTGGTTTTCGGAATCAATGTTTAAATTGTAGAACTTGCTGGAAAAGGGCAGCCCTACTCGAAAAAAGCCATTATAGATTATATCATGGCAACGGACAGCTCTACCCGATAACAGTCATTATAGCTTTTATCATGGCAACTGACAGCTCTACCCGATAAAAGTCAGTATAGCTTATATCATTGCAACTGGCAGCTCTTCCCTATAAAAGCAGTTATATCTGTTATCATGACAACTGGCAGCTCATCCCGATAAAAGCCATTATAGCTTTTATCATAGCAACTGACAGCTCTACCCGATAAAAGCCATTATATATTATATCATGGCAACGGGCAGCCCTATCCAATAAAAGTCAGTATAGCTGATATCATGACAACTGGCAGCTCGACCCGATAAACACCAGTATAGCTTTTACTATTGCAACTGGCAGCTCTTCCCTATAAAAGCCATTATAGTTTTTATCATGGCAACTGGCAGCACGACCCGATAAACGCCAGTATAGCTTTTACTATTGAAACTGGCAGTTCTTCCCTATAAAAGCCATTATAGTTTGTATCATGGCAACTGGCAGCACGACCCGATAAACGCCAGTATAGCTTTTACTATTGCAACTGGCAGCTCTTCCCTATAAAAGCCATTATAGTTTTTATCATGGCAACGGGCAGCACGACCCGATAAAAGCCAGTATATCTTATATTATGGCAACTGTCAGCTCTTCCCGATAAAATCCAGTATAGCTTATATTATGGCAACTGGCAGCTCTTCCCGATAACAGCCAGTATAGCTTATATCATGGCACCTGGCAGCTCTTCCCGATAAAAGCCAGTATAGCTTATATCATGGCAACTGGCAGTTCTTCCCGATAAAAGCCAGTATAGCTTTTATTATTGTAACTTGCAGCTCTTCCTGATAAAAGCCAGTATAGCATTTATTATTGCAACCGGCAGCTCTTGCCGATAAAATACAGTATACATTATAGCATGGCAACTGGCAGCTATTTCCGATAAAAGCCAGTATAGCTTATATCATGGCAACTGGCACATCTTCCCGATTAAAGCCAGTATAGCTTATATCATTGCAACTGGCAGCTCTTCCCGATAAAAGCTAGTATAGCGTATGTCATGGCAACGGGCAGCTTTACCTGATGAAAGCCAGTATAGCCTATTTTATGGCGCATTAACCCTTCATGTCTGGCCCATGTGCACGATCGTGGTCTTGAGTACTAAGCATTCTCTACTTTCACTTTCAAACAAGGTCAAACTACTAAACGTGAAATCAATCATTAATGTGCATCTTATACGCGTTTAGAATTAATTTAAATTCAATCACATATATTCAATGCAAAGTTGTTTTAGAGACTATTTGGATCATCTCGATCAATTTGGCTAATTGTTACCAAACGCTATAGGTTATGTTCTCTCAGTGCCCTTAAAGAAATTGTATCAATGCATAATTCAGATCCACATGGCAAACGAAAGAAGCCAACTTAAAAATGTTCATTTATTGGAAACAGCAAAATTGTCAAATCTTTATGTAAAAATGTTGCTAACATGAACTTCTACGATATCCAAAAATGTCATGTTCATTAGTTTAAAATAAAACATGGATCCCGGGTGGCTGGGCTGTTATTGTTATGTCTTATATGTTTTACGTGAACTAATGGCGTGTAGGTCTGATTTTGCAGAATTATTCCTATGGCGACCTTCTCTCTGAAACTTTCAAGCTATGCGTATTGGTAAAATGGTATGGCCACACAGAACGTGTAACAGGCTTCAGTCTGAATATATGTTAGAAATCTCCTTCTCAGAACAAATTGTCATAGAACAGATCTAGGGTGACTTTCTTACATAATTTGTTCAAGCCTTGTGTTTTGGTCAAAAACATGGTATACTAGAAATTGCTGCTGGTATATCAGCCAAAAATGAATACTTTAACAAATCTTCTCCTAAGAACATATTGGCCAGCGATTCAGCTTGTGAACGAAGATGTGCCTATGATGTTTATCTATCAGATTACTTAGATGACCACATTGAAAATCTCTTTTCAGTCAGTTTGTCTAATTATATTTATCGCAATGTTCCTATTTCTATTCCCTACCAGATTGCCCACGGCTTGTTGATTGGTCAAAAACACTGTTTAACTTTTATAGACATATTTTACAGAACTATCCATCGAAGAATATAACTGTCAAGTATTGCAATATTGACACGTTAGTATGGACTTGTGATAGTATATCCCCGATAAATATAATCGTCAAGTATTGCAATATTTACACGTTATTGTGTCCTTGTTATATTCTATCAGTTGCCTCATGTCTGGATAATTTGACAAAATACATAGGCATCAGATGGTATGGTATTGGAAGATACTGGCCTTTTTATATCTCATTTCTTACTACAGCATATTAAACTCTTCATTGAAATGAAACTTACAATTTCCAGGTGTTACATTTTTTTGTGTTCATGCCTATTCACATGACACCGGCTACATTAGAGAGTTAGCTTATTACCATGAAGAATTGCAGAAGTGTTCCAGGAAATCAGGTGCGGTGTTTCTGGACCAACTAACCTTAGTAATGTACAGAAAAATACATAATTTATCCGTCGAGACTACACACCCAAGGTTTATTCTGAATTTTAAATAATTATAAACTCTTTTCTGAACTAATGAACCATGTATAACCACATTATCATGACGTCATCATGCACAGTGTGATTTTACTCTACAATGGTCACACATGGTTGGGTTTTCTTAAACTCCGATAGAGAGTTACGATATTCATGAGTTTAACCTTTTTTCCTTTGTCTATTTCAGGGGCTGACGAGACCTGCAGCATGAACAAGTTGTACTGGATACCTCTCGTCTTATTGTTGTTAATAATCCTTATTGAGGCTACAATGATTATTGTGTTTCAGATTTACAAATTCAGTTTAAGAAAATGACTTCATAAATGAGCTATATTCTTCTACACGACAATGTAATGTTGACCATCAGCAGCAATGTTTTATTTTACATTATTAAAGAAAGTATCTCACGAATATGTTGGTGATATGCATGGGTCAAAGCTCAAACAAATACTTAATACTTTGATTCTATTGGATTATTTCTTAGATCGAATTTTCATTTGAGCTAAAATTATCATTCTGTGTCGGTCTACCAAGTCACATGTTAGCTTAAACTACGAGATCAATACAATATCTCACGATGTGTATATAGGGTTATACAGTCACCTTTGTAAAACAATCGTTGTCTATAGCAACCACCCTTTTAATTTCCCAATTACTCATTATTCGCATAAATGCATTTAAAGACCATCTGTGATTAAAGACCAGACAATTGTCTTCCCATGGCTGTATGTCGAAATGTAAATCAATTATTCAGCATATTTGGTTGGTAGATAAAAAATGATTTGACAGGTGCCTTTCGAATATTTAAATATGAAGTCTTATGCATGCTTATCCACATAGTGTTTTAACATTTATGCCGATTTACGCGATTTAAGACAATATTCACTCATCCAGATATGCTTGGCTTTGATCATCATCTACGAACAAATGCACACAGTATAGTAATAATGTCATTATAATTACATTATATTGACCGTATACAGAGGCTATTCATAGTAACACGGGAGGGATTCCCCAAATTATCATAACGATCATTTTCATTATAGCGTATGGGACAATGCAGATATACTGTTTTAGTATGTTGAGGGGTATTCCCCATTGTCTTCTGTAATGAAAATTCGGACACCTGTGAAAATACATACGAAGATCAGCGTGTACATGCGTGTCTACATTTTTCAAAATTAAAAAGGTTCAATGCCATGCAATTTAAGCGATTGTTCACGGCGTCTGATGTACAATTAATCTCTACAAACGATGCAAACTTTAAGCTGGTCTTTAAACTCAACAAAGGTTTTGACTGAAGCGCTTTGCCTGTCTGCCTGTCTGTCTGTCAGTCAGGCTTTCACTTACTAACATATTGCTCTAACCACCCTTTCCCAAAAATAACAAACTTGCAGCAGACGACTTTGAAATCATATATGTAAAAAACCTTTAAAAACGAGTGTTTGCTAATTATGAGCAATTTCTCCTTTTGTCATGTTATTTTTATAACATCTCTGATGCAGAGGCGTCAGAAAGTATCTGTATGTGGGAAGGAGTTAATTTTAAATAAGGTTCCATTGTTAAATGTCATCCATTTCCCTCAAATTCAAGATTTAAGTGCTAAATTTGAGTGAGTACTATGATGCGGAAACACTTTATGCACTTTTTGCATATCATTATCCATGCAGTCATTCATTTGTAATGTAGATACTTTTAGAAAACAGCTATTTCTTGTAGATATTTCTGTTTCGGGGGTTTTCAGTTAGAGAGTAGTTAACTATGCATGCATGAATCCTAATGATTTTGTTCTTTTGAATAATTCATACTTTGAAAACATTGAGGCAAAACACTGAAAATCTCCATAAATTATTGCAATATCGACATATACTACAACCATATTCACATTTTAAACATAATCAATTAAAACAAGTATGCATTTCTGTCTTAATTGTCATGTATCAAAACAGCTCCGCATGTCTGTTTGTGTTTAGTAAGATGACTCGAACGTAGGTAGATGTAACAACTGAAAAAAATGTTTTATTTTACTTATGTTGCCTTAAAAAGCGGAATGTCATTCCTGCCGCAGGATCACATAATACTCGTGTTTAATGACACTATGACTTTAGGTCTTAATGACGCTACGATTTAAAGTCTTACTGTCACAAGAACTTGAGATCTTAATGACACAACAATTAAAGGTTTCAATGACACAGCAATTTGAGGTTTAAATTACACAACAATTTTTTTAGACATTAAAACAATTGAGTTTTTAATGGCACTTCGAATTGAGATTTAAATGACACAACAATTCGAGGTCTTAATTACACAACAAATCGAGGTCTAAATGACATAATAATTTAAGGTATTAATGACACAACAATTTGAGGTTTTAATTACACAACACTTTGAGGTCTTTATGACATAAACGTTTGAGGTCTTAATAACACAACAAATCAAGGTTTTAATGAAACAACAATTTGAGGTATTTATGACCGACAAGAATTTGAGGTCTTTATGACACAACAATTCGAAGTTTTAATTACACATCAATTTTAGGTATTTATGACATAAAGTTTGAGGTCTTAATAACACAACATATTGAGGTATCAATGACACAACACTTTGAGGTCTATATGACACACAAATGTGAGGTCTTTATGGCATACACGTTTGAGGTATGAATGACACAACAATACGAGGTTATTAATGACACAACAATTTGAGGTTTTAATTAAACAACAATTTGAGGTTTTTATGACATAAAAGTTTTAGGTCTTTTAAAATGACACAACAATCTGAGGTTTAAATGACACAAACATTGAGGTATTTATGGCATAAACGTTTAGGTCTTAATGACACAACAGAATGAGGTCTTAATGACACAATACGTTGAGGTATTTATGACATAACAGTTTGAGGTTAAAATAATTGAGTTTTTAATGGCACTTCTAATTGAGATTTAAATGACACAACAATTCGAGGTCTTAATTACACAACAATTTGAGGTATAAATGACACAATAATTCGAGGTCTTAATTACACAACAAATCGAGGTCTTAATGACATAATAATTTAAGTGCTTAATGACACAACAATTTGAGGTTTTAATTACACAATAATTTGAGATTTGTATGACATAAAAATTTGAGGTCTTAATGACACAACGAATCAAGGTCTTAATGACATAATAATTCAAGGTCTTAATGCCACAACAAATCAAGGTCTTAATGACATAATAATGCAAGGTCTTAATGACACAACTAATCAAGGTCTTAATGACATAATAATTCAAGGTCTTAATGACACAACAAATCAAGGTCTTAATGACATAATAATTTAAGGTCTTAATGACACAACAAATCAAGGTCTTAATGACACAACAATTTGAGGTATTTATGACCGACAAGAATTTGAGGTATTTATGACACAACAATTTGAGGTTTTAATTACACAACAATTTGAGGTATTTATGACAAAAAAGTTTGAGGTCTTAATTACACAACACATTGAGGTCTCAATGACACAACAATTTGAGGTCTAAATGACACAAACATGTGAAGTATTTATGGCATAACAATTTGAGGTCTTAATGACACAACAAAACGAGGTTTTTAATTACACAACAATTTGAGGTATTTATGACATAAAAGTTTGAGGTCTTACTGACACAACACATTGAGGTCTTAATGATACAAACATTTGAGGTCTAATTGACAAAGAAATGAGAGGTCTTTATGGTATAAAAGTTTGAGGTCTTACTGACACAACAAATTGAGGTTTTAATGACACAAACATTTGAGGTCTAATTGACAAAGAAATGAGAGGTCTTTATGGTATAAATGTTTGAGGTCTTAATGACACAACAAAGCGAGGTCTTAATGACACAATACTTTGAGGTCTTTATGACATAACAGTTTGAGGTTTTAATGACAAAACAACTTGAGGTCTTTATGACACAACTATTTGAAGTCTTAATGGCACAACAATTTGAGGTCTAAATGACACAACAGAAACGAGGTCTTAATGACACAATAATTTGAGGTCTAAATGACACAACAATTTGAGGTATTTATGGCATAAAAGTTTGAGGTCTTAATGACACAACAAATCGAGGTTTTAATGACACACCTAATCAAGGTCTTAATGACACAACAACTTAAGGTTTTTATGACATAACAGTTTGAGGTCTTAATGACATAATAATTTGAAGTCTTTATGACATAACAGTTTTAGGTTTTAATGACATATCAACTTGAGGTCTTAATGACACAACTATTTGAGGTTTTAATTACACCACTATTTGAGGTCATTTAGACAACAATTTGAGGTCACATATATGTTTTTGGAAGCACCGATTATAGGCTTCTGCACCATTAATAACACCGTCACACCCATAAATTAATTGAAATGTTTACAACCATTTGTTTGTCGCTTAATACAGTAACGGTGCGTTTGTATTACTTAGTACTCCACACTTATTTACATTTTGATAGTTAACTTTGAGTGTGTTCTCATGTTGTGGTAATAGAGAAATAAAACGAGAAAATTACATAATTATCTTAGTATCGAAACGAGCCATATTAAACAAAAAGTGAATACACTTGAACGCAGAATATGTCGCAAACAGAAACATATTTAACGAAAGGAAAGTACATTTCGACCCTGTATATGCCGTACTGATTGCACTGGTCACATATATAAATCAAGTCATTACCTACATGTTTGGAAATCGACTACAAAGAAAGCTGAACCAAAATGTATGAATTGTGACGATGTTGCAGTTCATCAAGTAGCCGATCAACACGAGTCCCAGCCTTAGTTATGTTACTACGTTACATCTTTACAACTTTATGCTTTAAACATATTCAAACATTGTCATACATCGGAAGCAGACGACTTTTAGGAAATTACTAATTGTAAGCAATTCCCCTTTTGTCACATCTTAATACAATGAAAACTTTTGAGTCGAATTTGTATGTTGCAGATGTATTTATATTATGTGGGATTTGCTTTAAAACTGTTCAGTTATTTCCTTTAGTCTCTTTCTTATTGAAACATATATTGAAGAGAACGGGCGAATCACTTGTTATAATATATGTATTAGTATGTTTCTAAATACGTCATATTAAACATTATTTATCTCCTGTCTGTTCGTTAGTGTCGTTAAAGTATACGTAAGTTATCTGCAGTTAACAATATAAACGAAGTTTATCTAAATATTAGATGATGCTAAAGTATATACTTATTCTTGACTTCGCCACAGGTGGCTCATTTTGGATGTATATACTTAATCATGCCAACACACTGACCAGTCGGCCACATATAACTCATTTTGGAATTGCATAATTTATCATGCCAGCGTACGGACCAGTTGGCCACAGTTGTCTCCTTTTTGATGATTTTACTAAATCATGCCGCCATACTCACCAGTATTATGTATATACCTAATCATGCCAACGCACTGACCAGCCGGCCACAAATGGCTCCTTTTTAATGTATTTACTTAATCAAGCCAACACATTGACTAAACGGCCACACATTTCTATTTTGTATGTATATACCTAATCATGCAATCGCACTGATTATTTATTATACTTTATCATGCCAGCGTACGGACCAGTCGGCCATATATGGCTCTTTTTGGATGCATATACTTAATCATACTAACGCCCTTGTCCGTCTGCCACATATGGCTCTTTTTAGGTGCACATACTTAATGATGCCAACGCACTTATCAATCGACCAGATATTGCTTATGGTGTAATCATGCCAACGCACTTATCAATCGCCCAGATATTGCTCATGGTGTAATCATGCCAACGCACTTATCAATCGCCCAGATATTGCTCATTTTGGAAGTATTTACTAAATTATGCCAACTCATTGACCAATCGGCTGGCTCTTTTTAGATAAATATTCTTAAGCAGGCCTACGCATTTTTCAGACGGCTACATATTGCTATTAACATGTACTTATTAATGACAATGCACTGATCGGACGTCCACATATGGCTCTTTTTACATGCATCTACTTAATCATGAACATTCAATGACCATACGGCCAAAGATGGCTCTTTCTGAAAGTATATACTTAAGTTTGCCAACGCATTGACCAATCGGCCACAGTTTGACCTTTTTAGATGTATATTCTTATTCATGCCAGCGCACTTATCAGTCCGCTACATATTTGTCTTTGTGGATGAATATACTTTATCATGAAAACGCACTTTTCAATCGGCTACAAATTGATCTTTATGGAGGTATATGCATCTACCATGACAACGCACTGACCAGTCGGCCACAGATGGCTATTCTTGGCTGCATATACTTAATCATGCAAACGTAGTTATCAGTCGGCCATATATGGATCAATTTGGATGTATAGACTTATTCTGCAAACCCATCATCACTATATAACAGATGGCTCTTTTTGGATCAGCCGGACACATGTCGTTCTTTTAAGAGGTATATCTTAATCATGACAACGCATTTACCAGTCGGCAAAATATGGCTATTTTTGGATGTTTATACTTAGATGATCGTTTTTATGTATATACTTAATCACGACAACGCAATAACCAGTCGGCCATAGATGACCCTTTTTATGTATATACTTAATCATGACAACGCACTAACCAGTCGGCCATAGATGACCCTTTTTATGTATATACTTAATCACGACAACGCACTAACCAGTCGGCAACATATGACCCTTTTAATGTATATACTTAATCACGAAAACGCACTAACCAGTCGGCCATAGGTGACCCTTTTTATGTATATACTTAATCATGACAACGCAATAACCAGTCGGCCATAGGTGACCCTTTTTTATGTATATACTTATTCACGACAACGCAATAACCAGTCGGCCATAGATGACCCTTTTTATGTATATACTTATTCACGACAACGCACTAACCAGTCGGCCATAGATGACCCTTTTTATGTATATACTTATTCACGACAACGCAATAACCAGTCGGCCATAGATGACCCTTTTTATGTATAAACTTAATCATGACAACGCACTAACCAGTCGGCCATAGATGACCCTTTTTATGTATATATTTAATCGTGACATCGCACTAACCAGTCGGCAACAGATGACCCCTTTTGCGGCATATACATGTGCTTAATCATGACAACATACTTACCAGTCGGCCATAGATGACCCTTTTTTATGTATATACTAAATCATTTCATTACAATGTACTAACCAGTCGGCCACAGATGACCCTTTTAATGTATATACTTAATCGTGACAACGCACTAACCAGTCGGCCATAGGTGACCCTTTGTATGTATATACTTAATCGTGACAACGCACTAACCAGTCGGCCACAGATGATCCTTTTTATGCGGTATATACTCAATTAAGATTACTGTTCCTGACATGTCAATGGTCAATACCCATAAACATATTATTAGTTTTATCTGGGTGTGGCGCCGTTTTCAACTTTATTTCCGATATAACAAGACAAGTGCCCTTTCTAACTTTTTGACGTCAGTATTTCACACAATATCTTCCCACATAGACTATTGAGCCCATTGATTGAAGGAGAAAGACGCTAATTACATTCAAATATATCAAAAATCGAAAAAGTGAATGGCCGAACGGCGGTTCGAACCATCACCGTCTATTATATACCACACTGGACCGCTATATAGTGGTTTAACCAACACATACTGCTGTCCACGCTCTATTACACACTACAACACACTGCTAAATAGTGGTTTAACTAATACATACTGCAATCCCCGCTCTACATACTAATCCACGCTCTATTACACACTACAACACACTGCTAAATAGTGGTTTAACTAACACATACTGCAATCCCCGCTCTACATACTAATCCACGCTCTATTATATACTACAATACACAGCTATACAGTGGTTTAAATAACACATACTGATATCCACGCTCTATTATATACTACAATACACAGCTATACAGTGGTTTAAATAACACATACTGATATCCACGCTCTATT
>JAUELF010238709.1:2476-17613 GCA_031471495.1 Clinocardium nuttallii
CTTCTCGAAGACGATTAACAGAAAGCACATTATCAAATTAAATGTTCATTGTTTTGTGGGAGAAAATAACAACATAATCTTTATTTGCGAGTTTTATTAAGGTTGCCCTGGTTTTCTTTTATACATACAATATAAACAATTTTCCTAACTAGTACTGGTTGTCTGCATATTTTATTACGTCGCGCTGATTCAAAACGGGAACTTCGCTGAAAGTAATCCGCGCACTGTCTGACGTCACACTCTTGTATTTTACACCGCGTGTAGATACGGAATTTTAATCCATCGTGTCTGAACTGCGCATGTCAATATGCATGTATTTCCACCGCAAAATATACAGGCATATAATAAAAGCTTATATTTACTGACAATAATGAACTCCGGACTAGTTGACACGACAGAGTCGGACTTAATTAATACGGCATCTGCATATTTAATTATGTTCAGACATTATTGCAGAATTATTAATGATAACTGCTCGTGACCATTCATGCATTTGCAGAATTAAACATGCGCGAATAATCTGCAATACACTCAACTCGACATTGCGATGACAACATAACCCGAAAATAGCTTGTTTGAAGATTATGTCTGTCGATTAAATTACAGCGGCGCTAATTCTCACTTCCAAATCCACTAAATAACGCTAGTTATCGACACCTTACATATTCACCCTATCACACACGTCAAATCTGCACCTTACAAGCAAAACATACGGGGAATTTAAAGACAAAAACATAACATATTGGATAGAGAGGGGAATATTTATATAACTTAATTGTCAATTATTTACTAGAGTTGAAAAC
Source organism: Clinocardium nuttallii (assembly GCA_031471495.1). Classification (NCBI taxonomy): domain Eukaryota; kingdom Metazoa; phylum Mollusca; class Bivalvia; order Cardiida; family Cardiidae; genus Clinocardium; species Clinocardium nuttallii. The sequence goes on from JAUELF010238709.1 coordinate 3,280, forward strand.
AGTATGATAGCAGGAGAAATTTCTCGTTGTGGTTGCAAAAGTCGTCTAGTGTAGTGAGGTAAGAACGCGTCTCTGTGTGGGAATGGGTTTAATCATTATATGAGCCGTCCTGCGAGAAAACTTACATTATGGCATCTGCGTCGTAATGTATCGACCAAATCAGCCTGCGCTGCCTGCGCAAACTAACCCAGGCGAACATTCCGTCTCAGGGGATAGATGTATAGAGTAGTGATTCCTGAAACAGAAAATCCACAAGATGCGAAAAGTGTCTATCCTATTATTATGCTGATCCGGGTCGATACTTTACGCAGAGTCCACACACTGTTGGTTTTCTCGCAAGACGGTTCATATATGGTATACACCTTTGTCAATCCATCCGAATGATACAGTGCGTAAGAGATGCAAACGTCGTTTGATATCTAATCGATTTTCATTCCAGTACAACTACCTAGAGTGATAATCCCTAATCCTTTTCTGCAATAAGCCATTCATCCTTTCACGTACATATAATGTAACGCAGATTATAATAGCAAGAAAGTAATTCTTGAATCAGCAGCGTCTTAAAGTATATTCGTTCCCTTTTAGTGAACAAGACCGCCTTTAGAAGCGGCCCTGTTTGTATCGGTCATGGTTATGGGCTTGGCATTACATAACCACTGACTAATTAAATGAACCAGTAGTACTGGTTGCTCTACAAGGAAACGCCGTGGTATAACTGAAAAACTGAAAGCGGCGTAAACCACCTAACAATTAATAAAGCAATCGAGAGGCCAAACCTATGTAAATCTGATACACATTATTCATCGGAGTTTCGTTGTTTTCTAGACAAAACTTGTGTACCATTAAATCAAATTAATTTTGTATTATACATAACTAAAACAAAAGAACTATCATTTGGGTAGCCTTGGGGAAGATAAGAAAATACAATCATCGAGAATTCAGTGAATCATTATTGAAACAGATCACTTCAGGGAAAAGTTTTGTCTGCGACCGTAACAGAATTAAATTGTTTAGCACTCTGTATCATCATGTATTTGATAAATACGTCTAAGACAGTCTCATTATTCACCAACAAACCAATTTAAGTATTTATAAAATACATCAACAAGTTAAACATTTAAATTGTTTTTGTCTCATCAGTCAGTAAACTGATCTACTTGTAGTGTTCCAGGTGAGTTGCCCATCGTTATGATAATAACATGCATCAAACGAAATGATTATTTTTAAAAGGAAGAAGTATCATCTTAATTATGACAATTGTATCTTAAGTTTGCTTTTCTTGAGACCGGTAAGATCTCCGAATGACAATTCTAAAAACAAGCATCAACCAATCATTATAGGGCAATGAACAAATGTCGTCTGCTGGAAAATGATTATATACATGTATATAGATGGAAATAATTGAACGTATTGTATACTAAGTTTTAAGTTGCCCACTGCTTCTAACAAGTCAACAGCTAACTGCATACTAAGTTTGAAGTTGTTCACTGCTTTTAACAAGTCACCAGCTAACTAACTACACACTATGTTTTAAGTTGCTTACAGCTTTTTACAGGTCACCAGCTAACTGCATACTATGTTTTAAGTTGCTCACTGTGTTTTACAAGTCACCAGCTAACTGCATTTTACGTTAGAAATTTCTCACTGATACTACGTTCGAAATTGCACACCGCTTTTAACAAGTCACCAGCTAACTGCATACTAAGTTCAAAGTTGCTTACTGCTTCTAACAAGTCACCAACTAACTGCATACTATGTTTTAAATTTCTCACTGCTTTTGACATGTAACCAGCTAACTGCATACTAAATTTGATGTTGCTTACTGCTTTTTTGCAGGTCACCAGCTACTTGTATACCTTGTTTGAAGTTGCTAACATATATTAACTTTATTATATATATACAATTCAGTTAACCAAGCATTCTGTGAAGGTATATTTTTAAAGGGAATGACACACGGCTCTCGATCTTGAAAACCCATATAACTTTCGTCTCCGTAATTTTACAGCATGTGTGGTTCCTATCACAGTTGGTATAAATATGTTAACACACCCTTTATCCAATTAGGTAGATTTGCAATGATCAGTCTGGGTTCATGAAATGCATATTAAGTGTAATTCCAGACCAATTCCCTGTTTCCTATCTTGAATGAAACTGAAACGTGTTATGTGCTTTGATAGCTTGTTGAAATTACTGGGTTCCCATTTGCACCTTCAAAAACTAATCAGCCCTGTAAGGTCATTATGAATAAGCTGCATCAGTGATGTGGCAATCACATACACGGTTTTGGGAGGAAGATGAATATGGCTACAGTTCCAGCATTATGCCAAAAATCACTTTATATCAACATATTACCTACTGGCCTGCGTAGAAAACCGGGACGTAGCTGCGTATAAGAGTCATTATAAGACATTCATGGTGTTTACTTAAACACGTTTACCTAATGCAAAGGTAACTAGACTGCTTTCAGACTAAACGGATCAAAATATGGACAACTGCAAATACAAATGGTTTTTTAACCACGTATTTCGCATTCAAGTACATTCAATATAACTACTCAGACCTATTACGAGGAACGGCTATAGATAAATCATAGTTATGAAACTATTCCTGTATGATCAGTTGGAATAATAACTACAATGGTGTATTTTCTCTTACTCTGTACCTATGTACAGACGCCTGCTGACGCATCTGCATCAGACGAGTTTTAAAAACATTGTGCCAACAGAAAAAAATGTTCATAATGAGCAATTTTACCATTTGTCTAAATGTTTCTAAACATATTCCATATATATATATACTTTCATATTATAAAGATTTTCAATACGTTTGCCAATATGTTGTCGTTTGCTGTAGATTTATTGGATGGGGAAAAGGGTTAAATCAAGCATTTCTTCATTCACGTCAATGTAATTGATTGTACATGTCACGTCAAAAAGGTCAATACGTTTTACTCTCCGCCTGTATTTGGGAAAGTCTAGATGTAAAGGGTCAATACGTTTTACTCTCTGCCTGCATTTGGGAAAGTGTAGATGTAAAACATAAACTTTATAATATTCAATCTAAATACACACCTTAAAGCACTACAATTCATCTTTTTATGTGTAATATTAAATTGTGATCATCTTTTTCAACTCTTGTCAGAACCCACTGTCATTGTACTATTACGATCGTTAATCGACACAATTTGATAAGAAATTAAGCAGGGTGCTATGTATATTTTCCGGACAACATTGAATTCTTGAGAAAAAGCAAAACATATTTTCTTTCATGTAAATAATATATTCTGTGTTAAATAAAATGGATTAAGACTCTCTGGTGAATCAGAAGTTTTGTAAACAATGAAACTTCTTTGTTAACTAATTAGAGAGTAGCCTGCTATAGACTAGGTTACAGCAGAAACGGTGCATACACTTTACTATTTAGAAATACATGCATTTACATTTGATGAAATCTACACAATTCAAGACATCTCTTTGAGCTTGAAAAAAATCATGTAGATGTTGAGCTACTACTCAAAACACAATATGACGTTATTTAATGCTGATATTGTGATGGTTTGACGTTTGATGCATGTCAAATCAGGGACGAGTAGATACTCGCAAATAGCATGAGCTAAACTGAAATACGAGGTAAATTAACATTTGAAACATGAATTTCTTTTTAAATTATAATAACTTAGTTTTTAAAATCAGTCGCAACCGTATTATATTTAATGCATAAACATTTACTTTATCATAAAAACCACTTGTCCTCCGATGAGAAATCTACAATGATGTCTACCAGCGACAAATAATATAAACAAGTTATGACATTTATCATAACAGATCAAGATACTGATTATGATAAAAAAATGTATGTTTATGGAGCTTTCATGATGTGAATATGTATTGCGACGTCGTGGTCACATAGTATACGTGACTTCATTTCGCAACATCCGGGACACTGATATCATCGCATTGAAATAAATTCACCTTAGATAACTATAATGTTTTCATCCTTAAATATTGATAAAAATATAAGCAATGTACATACATCTAACGACACATTGCAGTACCCATTTAAGTTAGCTACTCATGTAAATAATCACAAAGTTCAATTAATATATTTCAGCTATTTCATCGTCTGTAAGACTTTGCGGCGAAATTAAGAATTACATTAATTTTGTTCGATTAATAAAACCGACCCCTGATATGTAAATCCCAATTAAACCAATACAGTCATTCCGACAGGCAGAAAATCAATTGTAAAATGATTATGGTTCTCTGTGAATGAATACAGACTTTGAATCGTATCAAGTATATATCCATTTGGATCAATCCCGGCTAACCTCAGCTAATTCAAAAATCCATTATCTTGCTGCATTACAACAGGCATCGTCGTTCGTCATTTATGTTATGTTCTGACACATTTTCGGAATGAGTGGCACTGAGCGAAAATCAAGTGTATAACGAGATCAAGAAGCGGATCCACGCAGTCTTGTCTGAATCCTCACTGTTCGTATCTTTATCTCGTAATGATTCAAGGAACGTTATGTAAAGAATGTTGCAATATAAGCATATGGATGCACATAAATACACTGGTATTAACTACGTTTAGGTTCGTTTCCTAGAACACCAATCGCATATATGAGTCGTCCCGTGGGGGTAGTGCTTGAAAGGGTTACCCAAAATCATAACATATGCATGAGTTACTGAGATAAAAATGTAAGTTATGTGATAGCGGGTCGTTCTTCACGAACTTCTATAAAGAAATACCGTATTTGATCATTTAACCACTGATACGAATACAGACCTTATTTCTTTTAAATTACGCTAAGATTGGTTTTCGTCTAGCACCACCCAAATATATTAAATACACATTGTAACCAAAGTATTAATGTCTACAGGCGGTAATAACAATTCATTTTAAAATATGAATATAAAGTGCATTTCGAAGCGGAATGTCTAAACAAATTTGATATGGAAAAGTGAATCCAGTAAACTAATCAGATAATGTAAGATTTTTTAAGTTTAAAGGTACCGATTTGCTGAAGTATTTATTTACAAAAGCTTGTGTTAGACAATGTTAACTAAATTACCACGGACACATACTGCAATAAAAAGAAAAAGCTAAGGAAGGTCTCATTATATAAGTTACACTGAGTCATAAATCAGTACATTGTTGATAGGTGGTCGTTAGGCCCTAGAAGTCCTGTAATTAAATTAGCCTGCAATAAACTTTTCTCACATACGTTGAATTTGCAGACGACCGTTAAACCAATTTGAAAAACCGTATACAATCTTTATACATACAATAATTATTTACAACTAGGGTTGAGAATATTGTGGCAAAAGTAATGGCTCACCAAGAGCAATTACTCCTTTTGCCACAATGTTTTCAAATGTCGTTTGCTATAGATACGTCAACATGCGTCTGTGTGTGGGAATCGGCTAAAAGAGTTTTATCACACAATAAATATCTGATAAACACATGGTCACCGTCTCAAGGGCGTGATAAAGGTTGCGTAATATTTTTTATTTCAGCAGCATGTGACGCTATGCCGGTCCTGTTCCTTATCGTTGTCATTCCAATTACATGTAACCCATTGTATCATTATCTTCTCTATCTTTTTCAACACACCCTGATATTGTATAAGGTTGAAATCGAATTTCAAAATATTCTTAGATTGTTTTATACACACTAGTTAAGAATAGTATCAATGTTAGACAACATGTTTTTTTCAAACGAAACGTGACGACTAGTAAATGTAAAATATTTATCAGCGTACGACAAAGGAATGGAACGAGCTAATTACGCCAATGACTGACATATATGCCACTGAAGAATTTGTGCACCGTTCTCTTCCATGCAAATGTGATCATTGCCATGTAAATGGTTTAAAAAAATTAATGCAGTTTTAAATCTTGAGAGTTATGGCTGTGTCATCACCATCATGTCAGGTGAATCCTTCATTCTTATCAGACCCCTGACCTTTAACTGGAAGAAGAGGAACATTATACTTAATTATGTGCATATTGATAAGCAAATGCCATTAACAAAAAGACTTACCATGCCATTTTAATGAAGCAGTATGACTCGATTATTTGAGAAGACGACGATTTATAAGTAACGTAATGTAAGCTTAGTTTAAAAATCGTGTTTTCCATATACATGAATATACCTCGAAACACGTATACGCTAAATACATGATTATTGAAAAAAAAAACCGGCTGGAAGAGAGCTTATAAATGCGCTGTACTAAAACAAATCAAACCGTAGTACACGTTTGGCAGAGAACCTGCTTGCTATGCATGCTAAAGTACTAAATGGATACTGCTTTATAAAAGTATAGTGAATCCTTCTATGACTTATTGGTGAACGTATCCGAGACTGAGCAGTCTACGTCGATGCCCCACTGATCCGGTACACACTGATCGTAAATCTGTTTTTATCGGTTAGTTATCGCAGAGTGCCGCTCGAATAAAAATGCCCCGATACGGTACACTGCCTTGAAACTTTGAAAAAAATCTTGGTAGTTTTAAGTGTCAGTTTCCATACTCAGTTGAAATATTGTTGAAAAATGGATTAATTTGTCAATATAAAAAGTTATTGTCTGTAAAGGCGTCAAAAACCGTCTACACCGCTAAATAGCTTAATCATGTTAAACATATTGTTTGCGTTATAAGCAATAGATTGAAGTCTTAATAATATTGCACATCACTCACGGTAATGATTATTTCACTGGTATGGTACATTTGGAAAAGGCAACAATTTACAACATTAGCATGTTTTACATCGAGATGGGGAGTACTTTAACAAGATAATTTGTTTATGAAGCTATAAAAGTGCTGACTACACCTTTTTGGTTTTTGAGAGAAGCTTCCGTGATTATATCTACGATTATTTACCGAATATTCACAAACAACATAACAACGTCCTCGGATATATCACGACATTTTCGTCCAAAGGGACATTTCGAATATCACAAAATTTAAATTAAGCCATGACCGTAGCTGTTCGTTTATTCTATGGTGAAAGTTTGTTTCGAGCGTCAAGACGATATTATGTTTTCAATTATGTATCCAACTGCAATTTAAACTTTTTTACACAATGCATCAAATTTTAAAAATATCATATCGTAAAAACGTTTGGATTAACATTAAACATTAGTATAGTTGAACAGAGGACTAGATAGGTAGTGAACTGGTCATTTTCCATCCATATCTCTCTTATGACTCAATTTAATCCAATGTTATGGTACTCAGAAGAATCGTCTCACTGAGACAATTCATTTGAGTACCCACAACCTATGGTTAAAATGTCAAATAAGGATTTTGGGATGTGAAATCTTCTTTTCTGGAGATCTGGTTGAACCTACCAACGGTATATTGTTTTTATCTCGTCTGATTACAGCCAACCAAACTTTAGATGTGCACTCCTCAGACAGATTAAACAGTAACAAAATGTGTTTGTATCGGTCTAGGTTCTTCATCATGTGGAAAGGAAATCATCGTCAGAAACTAATTCAATAACATATGCTATCAGATAATAACACTCTGTTTCTCAAAATGATACGATAATCTATTTGTTCTTCCAAAGTTACGGTTCTGATTATTCACGTATTTTAAGTAGTGTTTGTTAATTTAAATGAGCCAAATTTAAGGTTACATTTGGAGTTATGGTCCAAGGAATTAATAGTAAAATTAATTTATCTCCAAATGTTATTGATTGCTTGGGTGTCATATTGTTTAAAGCAATTTTATTAATCCCGACATTTAATTCACAAACCAGTTCACCACAATACATTAAAACATTATTTCCTCCCTGTCTGCCCTCTGACATAGACTTGTCGGTCTGAATTCGAAGTCGGATAATTATCTGACGACTTTCGTCAACTAGAGAGAAGATACAATTTTGTTTTTAAAAGTCAAATATGTTTCTTTAATAGGTAGATATGGTGACAACGAACACGGCCAGTGGGATAAATTCTGTTTCATTTAGAAACGATGTGTTTTAAAAAGTAACTGTTTGTAGCCTTCGGATCGAAAAGTTATTTATTGTTATGTTGTTGGTGTACGTTTCGTACAGACATAACACCAATCGTACGTTTGTAAGTAATTGCCTTTCGGAACATTTTGGCAGATGTAGGGTATCGAAATCGATCGAGAAGTGCCGATTGGGTTATTGCTTCTCAGATAATTCACTGTACAACTTTTGAGCACGCTGGACTACCGACATAATTGCAGAGAACAACGCTTCATTCTGATTTAAAAATAAATTCCATTAAAGATAAGAAAACTACCAGATAGATCTATATTAAAGTTAATCTAATAAAACAAAGTCTGATTTATATTTCCTAACGTAGTGTTGGGTTGCAAAAAGACTGAAAAAGATTTTTCTTGAAGGACAATAGTTATCGCCTTATCAACGTTGCCTTCCCAAAGGTCTGGTAGGCTAGTGTGCACAATATTTAATGGTACGTTGAACAATGATATCATTAAATTAAATTGGCAATGATTCGTTTTTATAAACGTAATTACATCTGTATGTCAGACGAAAGCTTTGTGTTTAGATGTGGCAGAATGTTCACTACATAAACAAATTACGTATACGTTTGATTACCAATCCACTCAAATATCAACGCAAATTTGCCTTGCTGAAAGTTGATGATGATTGTGTTAGACGACATTGTCCACAATGCAAAGGCAATGACACTGTCCATGAGAAATAGGACCAAATTAGATATAGGCTTGCCGAAGTAAATCAAGTCAACTACATTCTTCTCTCTGCAGCTTCTACACCATCAGGGAACATACTCAGTATTGCAGCTAAGATGTTTTAAAGTGCATTTACAGAAAACCCCCATCAATTTAGCAAAAAGGGAACCTCAACCCTACCTCTAACGCGGCGCTATTATTCTAACATGAGCTCGGCTCCTTACTTGTTCTCTTTGAAATACAAAGAGAATATCTATAAAACCATAACAGTTCATAGAAAACTACTATTGTTCGTGCTGGTTAAGTGTTGTATATCATCAGCCCATATCACAAACAATGACCGTGTTAACATACGTGTATAATGCCACCTCAGTTGAAAGTTTGTTAAATTACGTATATATAATGTCAATGTTGTGATATTTTAATTTGTCAATCCGACCTCATAATGGTAATCAGAAGGATTGACATGTATATTCAATTTAATATATTACTGCCTTCTGCAACGGAAACATACCTTGGTGTTGTTATGCAATGATGAAGACAATATTTGTAAAAAGGACAAACAACTTATAACTCCTCATTTCCAAAGATGTCTTTAAAACTTGTCTGCTGCTTCAGTGTAAACAAAATGCCACCTGTATCTACATAAACTCCATATAGCATGTACTAACAATACTTTGTAAATCTATACTGTTTTGAAAATGACCCTCTGATATTATCGGGTTCAAGGTCCGACAGCAGTTAATGATGCGACTATGTTATTAGACGTATCAAATTGTGCATTCAATTTCGACAAATATGGGTCCCCGACAATCAATCACACCAGATAAAGCAGGAAAAAAGGAGGCTCTGTTATAATTTTGTTACGAGAGTACATTGCTATGTTTAATGACTGAGTTTCAACTAGACGGGAATCGCAACATCGCAAAACAAAAGCGCACCTTAATTTCAACCTTGATGTAAACGGATAAATGTTAATTTATTGATCTCGAAGTCATTTTGATTTAATTGTATTTTAGAATAACGCCTCCAATTTCCCCTACCAATGTATGTTTGCACATACTCCCCGATTTACTTACTTTCCGCATGTACTTTGTACCGTTTTAATTGGAGAAGAACGACGCTAATCAGTTTTATTTAATTAACAGCTGGTGAGAATATGACGTTGATCGAGGACTCGAGTTCAAAACATTTATCAAGTACCGTGCTAGCTATTCACTAATTGCATTCGACCAACAGAACTTCGAGCGCTTCTTTATTGTCGCTTTACTCTAAACAGACGTTAACCTCACCGCCTTCAGATAAAGTGCGAAGAAGAACGTTTGCCATGTAATTAGTACAGTTATTATCGTCTTCCTTGACTCTGGATAAGGATGTCATTCAAAAGCGATTACCAGGTTATTATGTGCTCTTACGCCCAGTCGGCGCAGCTAGACACTTATTAACAATAAAGCGTTGATCCCGGTGTTGATTTTATGTTATTACATAGCCGTGTAAGTCTGGTCGTATGCTCATATCTACACAGAGTCGGGTAGGATAAGGATAAAAAGGAATGGAATTAAACAAGCGGAAATAAAAACAGCATTAGGGATTAAAATGATTTATATATGCCATGTCTGCTCTTAAATTGCAATTAGTTTGTAAACAGTCAATATCATTTAAATATTCATATTTTTGCAACTTAGATGCATCGTTAAAATATAATATGGCGTCACAAATGATCGTAGGATCGTTGATGTGTATACTTTTAACTCCATAATTATATCCATGTACAAAGGGATGAGATTAATATTTGGTTGGTCTCATTGTTTTGCCTTCGCATGGCTGTTTCACGGCATCACGTATTTTTGTAATATCATACGCAAACTTGTGACATTAAACATGTGTTTTGTGGCTTATAACGTTCAGGTGTTGTGTGAGCAGTAAATCAAAGCATCATTTACATGTTCGTATTTTCATTTACAGCTGTACTGTTAGCAACTGCTTATAGAATACAATCATATGCTATTTTATGCCGTGAATACCACACTATACGGGCTTGACATGATCAAGTTCGAAGTCTACCATTAAAGAGACACTTTAACATGCTTCCGCTGAGAAACAACAATCAATAACCAAAACGGTACAAATAACCAGTACATCATCTTTTTAAAATGTAAAAATATATGAGCTGTGAAAAATAAGCGTAAGGCAGATGCGAACAGTGTGTATCAAAATTAGTCAAAACATTCCTGCACACTCTGCATTGTGCGCCTATTAGTAAAATAAGAATTTGTTTCATAAGGCAGTATTTCTTAGGACCATTTAGCATTAAATCACAAACAGGAATATTTTCTACACATGTAATGAATACGTTCAGACAGCTTTGCCTGGAGTACCGTTCATATCTTCTTTTAAAAGGTTTTGACCGTTGTCCGATTACTCTCCTATTTTCCGACCTAGCCTTAAATTCAGAACATTTCGTCCAATAAACGAGCACTTTACTTTCTGTTTGTTTTCTGAATGCTTTCAGGAAACGGCGAATCGACCTAGAATGGACCGAACCCGTTCTGAAAGCATTCGTCATGTTCTAAGTCCATTCGGGATGTTCGGTCGAAGGAAACACATAGTACAATGTCAATTAATATGATTCCGTCCGTATAGTAATATGACGTTTGTCTCGTCTGTGTATGAGGTAATTCATTTTTGGAATGGCGTCTTTTTACTTTTCGATTGAATTTCTGTGCTGCATTACTGAACTATGATACATGTAGTATTTAAGAGCCAGATTGTGTCAACCATAAGTGGTGGTTAAAGCAACCAAACCTATTTTACAGTGGGCACAGTGTTTCATATGACAGTTAAAACACATCGTTACTTTTACGCAACAATTTGTGAAAATGATAAAAACGAAAGAATAAAATAAAAAATAGTAATACAAATTTATTACATAAACGGGGAAGTAAAATGCTCGCGTGTTCGGTGTTATACACTGAGCACGTTAAAGAATCAAGGGGTATTATCGGAATATGACGGCCAGGACTTCTCTATACTAACTCTGTCATTTACATTGTTTTGAACCTGTCAGGTGCTTGTTCACTATCACATTTGCCAAATGCAGCTAAAAGGCTTATGCTCAATCAGAGAAATTGGTCTCTATAATTACATTACATGTATGTTTAGTTATATTGAAAAGCACTTATGATCGTATTGGTTATATAACGGGTACTAAAATGATTGTGGTTAAATAATATTAATACTAGTAATAATAATAGAAGTAGTAGTAATTATAATTACAATAATAATGAGGTTGGTGGCTCTGGAGTTGGGGATAATTATAATAATAATGATTTCACTAAATATGACGTAGTCTTTCGGTTTCTCAAAACCTATATTAGATAATATATTAAAAGACGCAGCAGTCGTCTTGTCATAGTAAGTGGAATGAATCCGGTATATGATGATGACTTCTCAGATGTCCTACCTTTCTAGTGGTTTTGCGCTTTCATCACACACACCTTATCTAACATACATTATTAATCTCTCAAGGGTATTATTACACCACTTCCGTCATATAACGGATCGGTTTGAAAATTGAAATTGATCTATGTGTTTTTATAATCTATTACATACACTAAGTAAAGCGTTCTGCAAAAGCCATCAGAACAACATTTGTAACCTGTGTTGATCCAGATCAACCAGCTCAAACGCGTCTTATTTGGGTTTTCACTGTTATTCATTTAGTCACATAGTGTTTAAGGAATTCCTGTACAAACGTATCAAATTTAAATCCTTTTAAGACAAACATGTCTGTTTTCCACACATATAATTAAGCATATATTCTTATGGGGCATCGGCCATGTTTAAATATGTATTTTGTTATGTCTTATACACCGTTTATCCCGTTTTATTTATGATTTGGTTTATAGATTCATATCAATAGAAATATTCACGTAACACAGATGATTAAGATACCTGTAGGTCATTATGGCATACATGCTTATGTTTGTCACAAGGAGAGAACAACATGCAGCTAGTCCGGGGCTCGAACCCGGGACCTCTCACTTTCAGGGCAAGTACTATACCGACTGAGCTAACCGGGCTGCTTACATGTAGTCCCTCCAACTGTGTACACGTTCAGACTGTGACATACACCCCTGGTTAACTGGAAATATGTCCCCGAATTTCGGAGTTCCAGCGCGCCAAGGATGTCATAAAGCACACTGCAATCGCTATTAGACTGACCAAGCAGTGCTGTCACAGTCCCCACATTGGGCCACCAATGTCACAAGGAAAGAGAAACATGCAGCCAGTCCGGGGCTCGAACCCGGGACCTCTCGCTTTCAGGGCAAGTACTCTACCGACTGCGCTAACCGGACCGCTTACATGTAGTCCCTCCAACTGTGTACAGGTTCAGACTGTGACATGTGTATAGGTAACACAACATCGAAAAGATTCTTCTATGTTTCAATGTAAATCGACCAGATTCAGAACTGCATTGTCACGTTTTTTAAACAATAGAAATAACAGTAAATTTGGACCAAATCGGGCCCGGACAAAACCTTTGTTTCACAGTTTATACTCTCACTTTCAAACAATGTCAAATTCTAAAAATGATCAAATCAATCCATTGCATCCAATACACACTCAAATTTAATTTCAATGTCATATGTTCAATACATTCTGGTGATGGTATACACTCGTTTCTACTCAACCAAAGTTTTATTTTATGGACTAGTTAGATTAAATTCAGCACGACCGCGGATGTTTTTGGGACAATTTGACCTTTATAAAAGAGAAAGGTCAAAGGAAGCTTCTGTCAAGGAATACAACTATATCAACATGTCATATTTTTAGAATTATAGATTGTGGTATTGACCAAGTCAATTCGCAAATAATATAGCTAATTGACACATATGTATCATTTTAGCCACACCCGCCGAAAGGCAGTATGTCTTATTGTATAGCGAAGTGTCCGTCGTTCGTGGGTATATGCATAAACGATTGGTTTAAAAGATTCCTCCTCCTCTTTATCCACTGTGCAAAATAGGATGACACTACTTAATAGTATTCTTTTTTTGTGGATATATGTTAAATTATGTTTTCCATAGCAACCCAAAGAAAAAAACGTTTTTCGTCTTTAAAACTGGTTGACGGATGTTATTTGTATAAATGTGTGCATTGAGTGACACTCTTTCAGATTCCTTCCAGCCAGGTTGATTGGTAAAAACTTGGGCTTCATGGGGCGGGTTGTATTGCTCTTGACATATAAACACCTATAAGGTTTCTTCAACAACAGTTGAAAGGTAAAGAGAAAAAGAAAAGTGTCAAGAGGGGACGGGGCTGTTAGCCTTAAATGGCTTTTGTGAAAATAAATTACGATTTCTACTTCTAAACAATTTGGCTTATTATCAAAGTGTATGTAGAAATGTTCCTACAAATTTTATTCATGACATGTTATATGATCAAAAACGTGACAACCGGCGGTCGCGGCTGATTTGCCTAAAACGTTGGTGCGGTAGTAGCCCTCTTGTGCCTCTTGTTATTTAACGTGGTATTGCAGATGAACGGCCTCTTTCGTATCCACAAAGGTATAAGCTCAATTGATATGGAATGCTTCATTTAAGTGTCCAGAAGTGAGATATAAAATAGTGTATTT
>JAUELF010238710.1:0-12789 GCA_031471495.1 Clinocardium nuttallii
CATAGTAACGGCAGACGTATGGGGTGGTGCGTTGTCATTGGTGATGATAGAATTTGCCGACAAGCTCTGGTCTAACGTTTCGACGACGTCAAAGACCTGCCAGCGAGTGTTCGGGAGTGTATCAGGAGAATATACCAACAGAATGCTTCAACAGCTGCTTTATAACGTGGGTTCACAGACACGAGAAAAGTGTGAAGTACTCTGGGGAATATTTTGAGCAAATTTGACATGTGTATTGTGTCCAACGACATAGATCTTCTACAATTATTTATACATTTAGTTGCCCCGCTCACGTTAACATAACGTTGCTTTGGTGTTAATAACTAGCGTCTTATTTTTAATTTTGTAATTTTGCTTCTGAAAATGAATAAAATGTATATAGAGCTATGTATGTTTAAAGAATTGTGTACACATATTAAAAAATAAGAATGTTAAGGCACTTGTCCCGATACTTTCCGAACACCCCTCGTACACTGTTATTACTATACATCGCGTAAAACTTGTAGCATGCAACCAATCAAGCGGCTGGATTTCACATCATGAACGAAGTTTCGCTAGCCAATTTGCCCAGGGTATCATATATGTTATGAATAGCCTGGGTGCCGAGGATGATCATGAACATGGTGCAATGAAACAAAACGAAGTCTTCATTCTCAATATAATTCGGACATTTTGGATAGATCCGCTGATCAAAAAGTATATTGTTATACATTCTATTGTTAGACTGAATAGAGAGAAGTCCACTTCTTAGTATGCATATGTGTTTTCTCGTAGCACATTGGTGTAACCACACATATCCAAAGCCATGACTATATAATAGATGTTCAACTGATTAAGCCCAACACTCTTTCCACTGTAACTGCATTGCTTTGGGTATCTCTGGCTAGACATTTAAAGCAGGCGAATTTAGTATTTAAGTAGCCTTTTGTTTCTCATGAAATACAAAGTGTAACGCCCTAACTTGATATATACAAAATGAATTTGAACAATGCATAGATATTCCCAATATATATTTACAAAAACAAACCAGATGCACTTCCACTTACCGGTGCTGGTTGAAAACTCATGATGTCTGAATCAAAATTAAATATAGGTGCTATTCTCCAGTCGAATATCTTGACCAGGATTTTGCAAGGTTCTCTTCCAAATTTTGTCAAATCTGTTTTAAAAGAAAACAGAACTTTACTTGCTTGTGTCATTTGAGTCTTAGGCCGTGATGCCTTTGTGGAAAAGATAACCGTATCAACATTTAATGTCCATTCTTTTTATCCGTATTGGTTATTAAAATGTCTTCACGGTATTGTCAATCAATTCAGTACTGAAGACATATTTTCAAAGCCTTAACACTTTGCCACATATAGACCAACTTTACTCCTATATAACGCAAGCCTTTAAAAGCAATGTGGCAAACTGTGAAATAGCATTTTTTCCTTCTGACACACTGCTTTATTCTCTATCCAAAGATGTTACTATCATTTATAGAAATGTTTCATAATTTTGCCATTATGTTTACAAAGTCATATGCTGCAGATTTGTTGTATGAGTTGTTGAATTCATCATAAAGTACTCCGTTTTAACCACGGTCTTATTGTAGCTGCTTATAGTCTACTTACAATGTCACCGGAGCCTCCAACTGTCCGTCCACGTGTTATATAGTCATAGGTCCTTTTGACAAAATATCAGGACTGTTTGTAGTCCAATTAGTTGTACGCAAATTCACATGTATATGATCTCTTTACAGAGAGTCAGTTATATTTAAAATTGGCACCGATTTGGGGTCTTATTGCATTTACTTATAGCCTGCTTACAGTTTCGCCAGAGCCTTTACTCTACGTCCACTCGTTATTTAGTCCTTTTGACAAAATAATATACTTCCTTGTAGGCCAATTAGTTGTACGCCAATTCACCTTTTGGTACTATTAGTTTTCTTAAATGCATTATACAGCAAGCATACCCGGCATTGCAACACTAGGTACGAAAGGTTCGTCAAATCATCAGCTACAAACTAGAGGTACGCATTGTGTTTGCCGATCATAAGTTTAAACATATTTATTTCCAATATTCTCATACAAAATAATAACAATTACACTTTAATAAACTGGATAGATTCAATCTCATAATGTCCATCTCAAAAGTTAATCAACTTACAAATTAACAAGCAGGCACTCATATCAAAGTAAGAAGAAGAAGTAGAAGACGACGAAGAAGAAGAACATACCGTAATATCAACCTTGATAAAAAAAAAAGATCCTGATCTAATTAATACTGCAATGTATTGTATTGTTGATACAGACTTAGCTTGATTAAAATTAATTACCTATGCATTGACCCATCTTTATAATTGTATCGGTTAATAATTCATTGAAGGAGCGGTCCAGTAATCGAGCCTTGTGGAACACCAGCAGTTATTTAAGAAAAATCTGACATTGCCCCAGTAACAACGACGCCTTGATATCTATTCAAAAGATATTCCGAGAACTATTTAAGAAGAATACCATCTATACCAACGAATTCAAGATACAAAGAAGACCGTGTTGCAAAACCTTGCTAAACGCCTTACTTATATAAGAAACAAAGTGCACGAACCTTTCAAGAACATTATCCAAAGCATGGCACAATGAGTTTTAGAGAAAGGTCAGCTGATTAACTGTGCAATACCCTGACATTAAAGCTGACTGACAACATGTAGGAAACTGATCCAAGATTGCCTTCGCAAATAAAAGTGTTCGGGCTATAGTTAGAAAGTTTCAATACAATCTTAATTAATAAACAATCGAGTCTTAAGCAGATAAATCGAACCTTCTATTCCTGGTCCACTGAACATAACTATTGACTTGTGTAAGCGATTTCGTGAAGACCATGCCAGCATTATAGAGACAAGTCAGATAGCGCATCTCCACCATCCGGCCAGGCTGCGTATCTTAACAAGTTTATATTAATAGTCTTAAACTATATAACAGGAATTCCTACATGGAATGTGGCAACAAATGTATTATAAATTAATTAAAATAATGTAAACAAATATATATTAAAAGTCGGCTTTTGTAAGTGATCAGTTCATTAACTTCGGAAAATAATAGGGCTACTCTTCATAGTCAATTAGTATCGTTTCATAGTCATTTAGTATCAATTCATAGTCAATTAGTATCGTTTCATAGTCAATTAGTATTAATTCATAGTCAATTAGTATAGTCAATTAGTATCAATTCATAGTCAATTAGTATCGTTTCATAGTCAATTAGTATCAATTCATAGTCAATTAGTATCAATTCATAGTCAATTAGTATCAATTCATAGTCAATTAGTATCGTTTTACAAAAGCTTTTAATACTTTTGCAAACAATGCAGTTCCAGGTGAACAGCTCATAAAGAGATATCTGCCATTCGCATTGTTTACCACTTAAACATTTCATTTTACCACATTTCCTGTTCCAAGAAAAATGGAGTAGTCTAAATTTCTACATGGAAAATTTGACTTTCTGAATTCGGCAGCGAAGTAGTTAAGTCAAACGTCTCGCGAAGTTTGAACTAAAAAGAAAAGATACGTTAACAGTTCTTCAATCAGTTGTAAATATTATTTATTTTGCAAATTTATTATTAAGATGTTTCAACATAAACATTGATAGGGAATATTATGCCATAGTAGCGATTCCTGTTGTTGTACATGTATTGTCTACGGAAAGCGTAGTAAGCGTGGTAAAATTGATATCTGACCAGACCGACGGTCCAGAGACACACTCCGGGAAACAATAGGCACCCAAAGCCAATAATCGTTACTGCATTATATATATATATGCTTTTCCTATTAACTATATACCTATCAGAACTTTACATGCTAGTGATATAATGTATTGCATCAATCTTTGTTCTATACTTATCAATTATTTTGTATACTGGGTCGTTGGCCTAAATTTCGAAATAAACATAGAATATCTTGTATCTTTTATTTTTTAAGACAGAATATACAAACATAATTTATAAATTTGTATATTTTCAATAACTCAATAACAAAATTGACATATAAAATAAAATGTATGAATAGCGTGAAAATCACGTTTCACTACCGCATTTTAGACGTATTTAGTTATACATTAAAACTATTGTAAATTTAGAGAATTCAGTCGAAAGCAGGGATGTACTGCTGACAGAAAACGTACACACAAACGCTTGAAATGTAAATGAAATAACGTATTTTACTTTACTAGAAACGATACCAATACCGAATTTGACCATCTGTCCAGGAAAGGAAAATCGGTCGCTTGATAAATGCTTCAATGTACTTATGGTAGAACATTTGATCTGGTACGGACTAGAGCATTGCGGTACTCTAGATGAACGTGAATAGTTATAATAATAATAACGACTATATTTTATGAGGCTACACATTTGGGTTGTCCCAATCGTTCACGCGGGCCTCAACTTTCAGCTTAAATACGCATTTTCGACACACGTGTTTAGTACAGTTGCGCAACCAAATTTAACGTGGGGAATTCACAATATGACAAAGTTGAAATATGTCGTTTATTGTATTGCTCCGTAAATCCAGTTTCTAAGAATGTACATTTGTTTATAAACAGTCAAATTATCTTGTACGACTGCGTTTGTGTGCAGGTTGTTTTGAGTTTCAATTGGTCGCATTTACAACATGAGTAAACTCCTTTCAAAGTGGCGTACACGATGGCATATATGGGACTTAAAAGCCCTTGTCAAAGCTGATAGTTGATTGCGTGTTGTATTATGTATAAATTACACATACTATAAGATGCGACAAGAAATAACTTCAAAACCACTCAAACAAAAGATTACTTAAGCGTCTTGGGGACCCGGTTTGTTAAAATTGTAACCTTGGACGGAAACGAAACAGTTTGTCTTGGACGAAGTGCGGTCGTCTGCGGAAACCAACCGCGGGTCGTTTCTTACTTATAAGATCCAGATCAACCAGCACATCTCATGGTGGAGTGCCCTTGGGCAAGGCACATTTTCTAGTCTAGTACTGGTTTGTTAACCCAGAGATCATGAATAATTAAATTTAATTGCGCGATAAATGACCTTAGCTGTCGATGCGCCATAAAACAATATACATTCATAGATTCATTCAACCAGCACATCAACTATAATTAATCCATTCCAAAATATTGCTTTATTACAACTCTGCAGCAGACGACTTCTGGAAATATTTGAAAATGCTCATGATATGCAATTTCTTCTCTTGCCATACTGTTTTCTACTCGTTTCATCAATAAAACTCCCATTTATTGAGATTCTCCAAAGTTCAAACGACATGTTATCAAAGTACTCTGCTGCTAGTTTGTGTTTGGTTAATCAAGGAGATCCACCCGTTCGAATAGTTGACGTCTGTTAACATTGAGACAAGGTTATGTTCATCGTATTTGCTAGCCGAATGACTGTTCGTCGAAATTGTACGAAACATATGACCACTTGCTTGCTTGTACTGTTTCTCTCTCGATATTGCATTTGACGCTGATAGAGTTTACTATATACCTGCCAAGCCAAATTCAATATCATCCAATTTTAATCATCTAATAAACTTAACGAATAAGGTGAGATTTTTTCAATTACAACAAAAAAGCCCAAACAGATAGATTGGAAAGAAGAGAAAAATCAATAAGTGAATGTTATAAATCTTTTGAAAAATCGTTCCAAAGTTTTTCTCTGCAAATCGTTTGTAAAGTGAAAGGCAAGCACATGTCCAATGACCCATTCGAATCTGGGATACCGCACTTTGCTAGCCAATGCTACTTCGTACATAAGAAATAATGGTAATGTAATGGACACATAACCCTTGGCTTGCGAAGATGGGGGTACCTAGGCTTCTATCCCATAAGTAATTATGGTAATGTAATGGACACATAACCCTCGGCTTGCGAAGATGGGGTACCTAGGCTTCTATCCCATAAGTAATTATGGTAATGTAATGGAAACATAACCCTTGGCTTGCGAAGATGGGGTACCTAGGCTTCTATCCCATAAGTAATTATGGTAATGTAATGGAAACATAACCCTCGTCTTGCGAAGATGGGGTACCTAGGCTTCTATCCCATAAGTAATTATGGTAATGTAATGGAAACATAACCCTCGGCTTGCGAAGATGGGGTACCTAGGCTTCTATCCCATAAGTAATAATGGTAATGTAATGGAAACATAACCCTCGGCTTGCGAAGATGGGGTACCTAGGCTTCTATCCCATAAGTAATTATGGCAATGTAATGGACACATAACCCTTGGCTTGCGAAGATGGGGGTACCGTCGCTTCTATCCCATACGTAATTATGGTAATGTAATGGACACATAACCCTTGGCTTGCGAAGATGGGGTACCTAGGCTTCTATACCATAAGTAATTATGGTAATGTAATGGAAACATAACCATTGGCTTGCGAAGATGGGGTACCGTCGCTTCTAACCCATAAGTAATTATGGTAATGTAATGGACACATAACCCTTGGCTTGCGTAGACGGGGGTACCTAGGCTTCTAACAACATTAAATGTGCTTAATATAGACAGGGACGTAGATAATATCGTATCTATATCCCTGCTTATCTATATCCCTGCTTATCTATGTCCCTGCTTATCTATATCCCTGCTTATCTATGTCCC
Source organism: Clinocardium nuttallii (assembly GCA_031471495.1). NCBI lineage: Eukaryota > Metazoa > Mollusca > Bivalvia > Cardiida > Cardiidae > Clinocardium > Clinocardium nuttallii. Next base: position 6,619 of record JAUELF010238710.1, read on the forward strand.
TGATATAGACAACAATCTGAATTCAACAGCCAAGAAATAAACGATAAGACGAACATTTTAATATTTAGGCTTTATTTAGAAATCATAAATACACTAAGTTTGACCAAAGTCGGGTTCAATCAAAGTCGATTGTTTGGTTTTCGTTCATCTGGATCTGTTTGCCATAACAAATTATTGCTCGTTTCCAGAAAACTCTTATCCCTTTTTATCTGTAAAAAAAGTAAAAACAAATATATAATATATTTTTAAAAACATATATATGGTTTTAAAGGAGGGAAAACCATTAACACCAGCGAGACAGTCGTAATGTTAAACCTCATTACACTAACTGTCAAGGAGAGAAAGACATTAACACCAGCGAGATAGTCGTTATGTTAAACCGCATTACACTAACTGTCAAGGAGGGAAAACCATTAACACCAGCGAGACAGTCGTTTTGTTAAACCTCATTACACTGACTGTCAAGGAGGGACAGCCATTAACACCAGCAAGACAGTCGTAATGTTAAACCTCATTACACTGACTGTCAAGAAGGGAAAACCATTAACACCAGCGAGACAGTCGTAATGTTAAACCTCATTACACTAGCTGTCAAGGAGGGCAAACCATTAACACCAGCGAGACAGTCGTAATGTTAAACCTCATTACACTGACTGTCAAGAAGGGAAAACCACTAACATCAGCGAGACAGTCGTAATGTTAAACCTCATTACACTAACTGCCAAGGAGGAAAAGCCATTATCACCATTTTAATAGTTTTGTGAATGGCCCTGTATGAGATTGAACCCGCGACCTTTCGTACTCGGACCCTGTACCACTACACCACCGAAACGGTTGTTGAAAAGCATGCTGACCTGTAAACGATTATGGTTAGTTGTGGTCCATTTATTATGCAGGTTTTATAAAGTCACGAATGAAGTAAATGAACACTTTCTAGTCATGACATCAAAGGTTACTGTCATTTATTTATGATTCATCTTAATTCAATCCGTCAAGTTTTCATTCATATCTACAACACACAAACACTTACAGTATGATCGGCGACCATATCCATATCCGCCACCATATCCGCCACCATATCCGCCACCATATCCGCTACCATATCCTCCTCCATATCCGCCTCCATAGCCGCCACCAAATCCGCCCCCATATCCGCCTCCATAGCCGCCACCAAATCCACCTCCATATCCGCCTCCATAGCCGCCACCATAGCCGCGTCCATAGCCTACTCCATATCCGCCTCCATATCCGCCTCCATAGCCGCCTCCATAACCGCCACCATAGCCGCCGCCAAAGCCGCCTCCATAGCCACCGCCATAGCCGCCGCCATAGCCGCCTCCATAGCCGCCACCATAGCCGCCGCCAAAGCCGCCTCCATAGCCGCCGCCATAACCGCCTCCATAGCCGCCACCATAGCCGCCTCCATAGCCGCCACCATAGCCGCCACCATAGCCTCGTCCATAGCCTACTCCATAGCCGCCTCCATAGCCGCCTCCAAATCCTCCTCCATATCCGCCCCCGTAGCCGCGTCCATATCCGCGTCCATATCCGCCTCCGTAATCTAAACAAAGATATGCATTTTATGTATTCATTTTATGTTATTGTACAATCTAAATTTAAGGTCGATACATCTATGCATGTTTAATAAGTATTTTTACAGTGTTTTCTTCTAATTATCAACACAATTAAACAATGAGGAACAGAATAAAATGATGAACTAGTAAGGCACTTTGGGTGTTTTTCATACAAACGTACTGGCTAGGATTCCATGAATCAGACAACAGCGAAAGGCATACAAACTGTCAGCATTGTTACGCAATCATTATTAAACAAGTTAGATTAGACTAAGAGATAGAAAGAAAGAATAGCAATGACCTAAACAGACAGATATTCTGAGATATATATATAACAAGAAAAAGAGAGGTATAGACGGAGTCAGACATTGAAAGTAAAACAGATTTTTTTATATTTACATAGATGGCACGAAGCTACTGCGATCAAGGCCGCTAGAACAATGATGATCTTCATGGTTTTTCTGTAAAGAAAGTGAACAAAGTTGAAGCTTACATTTGATTTTTAACTCTTACAGGACCAATAGCAGTATTGAGCCTTTTACAAAGAATACATTTGGTATTACAATGTGATGTTCACGTATAATTGTGTTTTATGTAAATTCTGAGATACATGTTTTTGTATAAGTAAAAAGAAATCTATCTTTCTATCACATTCAGGCGAGTCGGCTGGTTAAGAGCTATCTCACTTGAAATCAGCTTTGTGTGCGTTATAATTTTCAAACTATTCCAAAAAATGATTTTGAACATCCTGGCAGGATTAACACAATAACAATGTCTGACAGGTGCTCGAGGATACTCAACCTGGCCCCGAAACTATAAAACTTTTAAAATGTGCTCCATGCTCAGAAATGAACTCCATGCTCCAAATAAGGCTTTTGATTGGTCAATTTGGAGAACGAATTTGCTTCTGACCAATCAGATACTTGAGCACAAATTCTGAGCACAGATTAAACTTTTATAGTTTCGGACCCAGCTGAGCTTATTATTACACGACGCGCATGCGCAACCACGTTAAGAATTCATATGGATACTGCTTTGCAGAAGTTCCTTGAAGCCTTTTCTATCAAACGGATACGCAGTCTCATCTGGACCTACAGTGATTACAAACGCTTTGCAATTGGTGTTAGCAGAGTACCACTAATTTAAGGAATTCTCCAAAAGTTGTCACTATTTCTAGTTTCTGCTCACATTTTTCAGTATTTTTAGTTTGCACTTTTTCAGTTAATACTTTTAATGATATTAAACCTATATGTTTTGCACCAGTGCTAATGTAATGTAATTTTTGTCAATCGGGCGTTTCAAATTATTTGATCTGTTCAAAGAGAAAACTAACAGTATGTATCGATCAGATCAGCCTTCGCAATCCGAGAAGGCTAATGAACGTTCATATCTCTGTTCCGATTATCATTTTAGATTGGAGTTTGTAACACTTTTATCCAAAATAGTTATGTATGACAATAAACACTTTTTTTGTATTCGACATTTCAAGACTTTGTCCTATTCAATATTTTACTAAGATTAACCACTGGCTACGTAGTCGGACATAACTATGATTTTATCAATTTTAAATCAATCGCATTTCTTTCGAATACATCATTTCGAGAATGGTGTAGAATTCAAAATGTCTCGTAATATCATGTAACTCTGTTGATATAATATAATTCAGCCGTTCCGCGAGAAAACCAACGTTACGGCATCTGCGTAGTCTATCAACCCAGATCAGCATGCGTAGTCCGCACAGACTGATCCGGGCCGACACATTCCGTCTAAGTGGGATAGAGGTATAGAGTAATGATTCCTGAAACAGAATTTCCACACGAGGCGAAAATCGTCTTGCCGGTTTAGCGTGCGCGGCGTGCTTATGTTGATCCGGTTCGATACTGTACGCATAGTTCACAGTGTTGTTTTCTCGCGAGAGTGTTGTTTTCTCGCGAGATGGCTCATTTATGTGTTATTGTTTATACCAAGTTAACGGCATATGTTCGAAAACGAGGTCTTCTCCTCCTACCGATACATGTTGTAACCCTTCCATACTGATTTAATTAAAGCTAATAATCTTACAATCTACCGCTTATTGTGATGGTGATTATACCATTCTGATATTTAGAAAGATATTTAGAAAGATATTTAGAATGATATTTAGGTAATATATTAAAAAGGTTCCCGTCATTTTGCACAGAACCTGTCTGGACCAAAACTATAAACCTTACGTGCAATATCAGCACTTTCCTTCATACATAAGACATACCCATAGACATCTTTATATCTAGTATCTAGGCCAACGGCCCATAATACAATATGCAGTGACAGAGATTGACAATAATAAAAACAAGTGCATACACATCACACTTGACACACCTTTAAGTAAGGGACTTTTGATACCTTTGCAGCAATGGAATATATGGTTTCCTACTTTTAATTTCTTAATTTGTCTTCAACTGTACATGAAAATAAAGCATTTAAAGCAGATGAAGATATGGTTTCCTAATTTACCTTTATGTCATTGTCTTGAAAGCATTTTTAGGAGAAGAATGAGATGGTCCAATGCATTCTATACATAATTACCATAAATTGAATTAATTGAAAAAAATTAAAAAATCTCATTGCCACATATTTAATGTAGTCTGCTGAAGGTATACACTTTCTTTATTCAAAAAATATCTGTAAATTAAATATATAAATAAACAGCTGAAAACATCGGGGGAAATGGAGAAATTGATCATCATGAGCGATTTCTACTTTTGTCACAATGTTTTTCTGTATGCCACAGAGGCGTCAGAAAGAATCTACATGTGAGAAAAACGGTTAAAGCTAAACAGTAAAAATAAAGTAAATGTAAATGTTTCGCTTACCTTTGAGGTTAACACTCAAACAGGAGGTGCATGATGACAGTTGAAGACCATCTTATATAGTATCGGGACCCCATTGTTCTGCGAACGTTACCATTTCATCATCATCACTTTAACCAAGAATGTATCGAAAAAGAAATGTATCGATGTAATATATCGTGTGACAAGACGATGTGTCAATGTACGAGTAAGTGCTATTTCTTATTACCGAATATACATTTTATCACATGCCCAAAGACATGTAACCAACCACACATGATAATAGTGAATGGCAAGGATACAGTGTGAATAAACGATGTGGTTGATTGATGTGTTGGTGCTTTACGTCGCTTTCAACATTTGTTCAGTAATATCATGACATTTCCTGGGTAAGTTACCAGTCCTACTGAACCATTTATCCTGACACCAGAATGTCAGTGGTAATGATTATCCCGAAACCCTGAGCGTAAAGGATGGCAGCCATTAAATGTTAATTACTAAACAGGGCAGTAATGAATACAATCAGAAAAGGGACAACATGACAAACTTTAAAAATTCCATTCTTATCAAATTGTTCTTGTCAGATTTCTAGATAATCAAACAGAAATGTGACTCTACTTCATTTTTTCAGTTGAAAAAGATAGCCGATAGGCTGCACCAGAAAAGGGTTAAAAGAACTTGTAGTTTCAAATGGCATCTCCCCTTAACCATTGGACCGATACTAACCAAGTTCACAGAAATGTTTCATTCGTGGTCCTCTTTCAAATTGTTCAAAGGCCTAAAGCCTTAGTACAAAATGTCATTTACTGATACATGTAAGCTGTTTCAGTTACAGTGTAACGCCTGGCAATTTCTTTCGCACTCTTGATAACATTTCCCCCATATTAGCAGTAACATAATCATTAGCTAATATACTATCAATCAGGTGGGTACTTTATGGCCATCAAGTTGTACTTCTTATTTAGATCACTTGAGCTGAAGGCTAAATGTTATTTATTCTGATCACTCTCTGTCCGTTGTCATTTGTGTAATTGTTATCTTTAAACGAGTTCTCTACATAAACCACAATACCAATTTCAACCAATGTTCATTTGGTGGTACATGTTCAAACGTTTAAATTCCATGTTAGAATTCGTGTTGCTGACGCATCGGAAAGGGGTAAAACCGCCCCACTCTTCAAAATTCTTCTCTTATGATTATATTTAACTGAATCTAAGATAATTTGGTAGAAATGTTTCTTCCCTTTACACAAATTGTTTAAGCCATATTGATTGGTTGAAAAACGTGACCGACCGTCATGAGGGTCATCAAAGGGGGGCAAGAGGCCCATGAGGGCCTATGCTGTACTGATATGGATCGTGAATGCGTTATTGTGACAATCAAAAATAAAGACTGTATTGTGTTAACAAGCTGACCATTTCAAGGGTCGTAATCCAGTCATGCATAGGCGGATCTGGCTGGTTTCCGAAAGGAACCAAGCTTTTATGGATATCTAACTACTGTATAAGTTTGATACAATAAGAAATAAAGATTGTATTGTGTTAACAAGCTCTATTATAGCAATTTTGACAACTCAATGGCCATAATCCAGTCATGCATGGGCGGATCTGGCTGGTTTAAGAAAGGAACCAAGCTCTCATGGATTTCTAACTACATGTACTGTATACGTGTGATTGAGATACAGTAAAAGATAAAAGACTGTATTTTGTTAACAAGCTCTATTATAGCAATTTTGACAATTTCAAGGGCCATAATCCAGTCATGCATGG
>JAUELF010238721.1:0-12787 GCA_031471495.1 Clinocardium nuttallii
ATGTATTTTCCCCGACTTCAAAATCCAAAAAAAAAAAAGATGACGAAATTAAGAATTTACCATTTCTCCTAAGTCTTGATGTGTAGCAGAAAGTCAAAGAAATTTAAATTTCGCCGTAGTTTCCATATTTTTAAAGTCGATCTAGTTCCCTGTTTACTTACCGTTGGTTGTTGGAACTCAGTAGTCCAAGTTCCATCATTCTTTGCATGAATTTACGGTGGCACAGAGGTGATATGTGTATGTTTTTATGTAGCTTGTGCGCACGACATACTAAGTCGTGCGCACAAGTTACTATGTCGTGCGCACGAGATACTATGTTGTGCGCATGAGATACTAAGTTGTGTGCACGAGATACTTAAGATGTGCGCATGAGATAATTAAGTTGTGCGCAATACGTAATTAGCCAATCAGAATACACTTTACATACATGAATATTGTTTGAGAATGGCTGATAGCGGAAATACGGTGGCGCAAATCAGTTCCCTACATTGTAATCAAAATATAATAGAATAAAATCGTTTCTGATATCAGCCGTTTTCAAACAACATTCATGTATGTAAAGTGTATTCTGATTGGCTAATAATGTCATGCGCATGACATTGCAACTCATGTGCATAACTAAGTTACTTGTGCGCAAGACATAGTTACACGTGCGCACAACATAGTATCTCGTGCACACAAGTTAGTATCTCAATTGTGCACAAGTTAGTATCTCATGCGCACAACTTAGTAACTTGAGTGCACGACATAGTAACTTGTGCGTACGAGATAAATAAAAACATACACATGTCACCTCTGTGCCAACGTATGAATTTCTATACAAGGCTTTTTTTTCTCCAAATTACAATTTCGAAAGGGCCATGATGGCCCTGGATCGCTCACTTGATTTTAGTTAAAGGACTAATAAGGGATTAAAGGAATTAAGTTGAGACTAAGCCCTGATTTGAAGGAGAAAAAAAAAAAGTATTCAAAACTGTGCCAATTTCTTAACTAGATTGATTTTGACACATTTTCAGCTGACAACTTCTGGAAACATTATGGCAACAGGAGAAATTTCTCATCATGAACAATTTCTCCTTTTATCACAATTATTTTCAATAGGTGCATCAAAATGCTTCTGTATGTGCGAAAGGGTAAACAACTGGAAATTTGCAAATAATTAATATAATTGAACCCTTTCTCACCTACAGTCGTATATTGATGCATCTGCAAAACACAACTATTAACCCTTTCCCTCATATAGACGCCTCTGCAGCAGACGGATTTTTGAAAAGATTATTAAGTGACAAAAGAAGAAATTGTTCAATATGAAAACATTGTGGAAAGAGGAGAAATTGCATGTTTTGTATTTTTGTTTAAAGTGAGTTTCCATATTTTATTCATGTATGTTTTCAAAGTCATCTATTGCAGAGAAGTGGTATGTGGGAAAGGGTTCAGGTTAATTGTTAGGAGTGCTCAGTTGAAAGATTTCATGAATATTTTGTGATCTTTTTTGCTCTTGGGACACAATGTCAGAGTCTATTAAATGTTGTTCCACATACAGATGCTATCTTATGCGTTAGCAGTAGTTGCATTTTGAAAACATTTGTCAGTTAGAATACTTTATAGCGATTTTCTATGGGGTTTTTTGTGCAAAATATGTTTTCAAAGACGTCTGCTGCAGATTTGTTGTAATTGTGAAAAAGGGGCTTAATGCTGTTCCTGGTATACAGATGCAATTTGGGACATGCATCTGCAGACAACAAACAATGCATAATTGGGGACCAAAACAAGAAATTTCCCATTAATATGAACAATTTCTACTTTTGTCAAAATGTTTTCGAAAGCTGTCTGCATGTGGGAAAAGGGTTAATCAATGACCTTTTAAACTTTAAACTTTAAACTTAACCTTTTTCCACAAACAGACCCATTCTGACATATCTGCAGCAGACAACTTTTGAACAAAATGATGAGCAATTTCTCAATTTGCCACAATGATTTCAACTCAATTCAAAAACTGTATAATATTGACTTAATTTACAGAAGAATTTTCCATATTATTGTCTAGATGTTAACAAAGTCACTGCAGATTTTTTGCTGTTGGAAAGGGTAAGTTTAACCCTTTCACTCATACAGACGCCTCTGCAGCAGTCTTATTTGAAAACACTGCGACAAAAGGAGAAATTGCTAAAAAATAGACATTTCTCCATTTGCCACAATATTTTCAACTTTTTGCAGTAATAAAACGTGCATTTATAGAGATTTTCCCAGTTTTTGCCAACATGTTTTCAAAGTCTTCTGCTGCAGGCTTGCTGTATGTGGGAAAGAGCTATCTCTGACAGGGGTTATAGATGATTGAATCTAATATTCCTAAACAGTTCAAAAATAATGTCCTCTGTTTGATTTCTTATCAAAATAATAAGCTTAGTAACATCATCCCTGTGGTGTCACTTAACACTTTCCCCACACACAGACACACATGCAGCAGACAACTGTTGAAAACATTGCTCATAAAAACTAATTTCTCTGTATATTGCCGTAAACATTTTCATTTCTATTCAATAATTAAACCATCAAAATTAATAGAGAAATGTTTTCTGACTGTCCTGTTTAGTCATAGGTTATCCATTGAATTATAGAGATTTTCTATTTGTTGACAAAATATGTTCAAAGTCGTCTGCTGCAGAATTGTCATATGAGGAAAAGGGTTAATAAAAGTTTTTTTGTTTTTTTTTCAGATTAAAGAACAAATTATGGGAGACAATGAAACAGCCCACTACAACACAAACAGTACAGAAGCAGGAGCCGAATGTGGATCTAATAGCATTTTCTCATTCCAATTTTACACCTGGGGCATCATAGCCAACGGTGTTTCTGCCTACGGCATCATCGGGAACATTCTCGCCATCGTAGTTTTAAGTCATCGTCAGATGAGAAATTCTACATCATATTACCTGATATCGTTGGCGGTTTACGACATCATTGTGTTACTACTGATGTCGCTGTTTTTGGCTGTGCCTACGATTTACCTCGAGAAGGAAGTATTGGAAGATTACTATTTTGCATATCCATACATACATCCATATGTGTATCCAATAGCACTGATTGCTCAAACAGGGACGGTCTACACGACGCTAGCGTTTACCATTGAGCGCTACATTGCGGTATGTAAACCCTTACATGCAGCCAACACATGTACAATGGCAAGGACAAAGCGTGTTATCTTTGCCATATTTCTGGCATCTGTCGTGTATAACATACCAAGGTTCTTCGAATATAAAACAACATCGATGTTCAGAGAGGACTTGAACAAAACCGTTGCGGCGATAGACTTGACAGACGTTGGAAGCAACAAGATGTTCAATGAGATTTATTTCATCTACGCCTACTTGGTCATCATGTTCTTACTGCCTTTCAGTTTTCTTACAGTTCTAAACATTTTACTTATAAGAGCAGTTAACAAAGCTAGGGCAACAAGAAACTCCATATCCTCCTCTAGTACGAAGGATACCAACTTGACAGTGATGCTGATTGTGATCATTAACGTGTTTCTAGGCTGTCAGTTTCCAGCCCTCGTGGATAATATAACCGTTGCGATATTCGGAACGGAGCTTTTACAGTGTTCAGTTGAATGGGTTCGATTCACAACTATCAGCAACCTGCTTGTCGTTATCAACTCTGCGACAAATTTCATGTTGTACTGCATTCTGAGTAAAAGATTTCGCAGGGTTTTCCTGAAAATATTTCGCCTGAGAAAAACAAAGCCCAAGTTTAAATTTACAGTTTATCAAAGCTCTGTGCATGCTCGAAATGCACAGCTTAATCGAATGAATAATTATGGGACAAGAGTTTATGATGTCACTTCCTCTCTCCTATGACATAGCAAATATCGAATCTATAGATTCATGGAAGACTTTGTGTAAAACAGTTAAATATGGGCCTGGAGATCTAGATAAGCGGTGTTTTGCACGTTCTTACAACGTTCTTTGACCCTTTAACCCTATGTTATGGGTACTCAAAAGAAACGTCTCAGCGAGACAATTTATTTGAGTATCCACAATATAGGGATGAGTTGAATTATGAGAGAGATATTGTGGGGAAAAGAGCTGAATACCCCTCTTTATCTGTACATCTGTTCCTGTATGAAATAGTCTGGGCAGACTAGAACCAGATTCTGTACAGACTAAAATACAGAAACTGTGAAGCAGTCTCTGTACAGAAAAAACTCTGGTTCATTGAGACAAAGTTGAACCAGATTCTATAAATAGATTTTTCAAATGGAGACGAAGAACAAATTCTGTACAGAATTTCACGAAATATTTAAATTAGGCAGAAAAAAAATCTGTACAGAAAAGAAGCAGAATAATTTAAAAAAATAAAAATTCTGTACAGAAAAGAAGCAGAATAATTTTAAAAAAAATCTGGTTCTAAGAAAGAATTTGAGCAGAATGATTTTCTGTACAGAAAAAAATCTGTACAGAAAAAATAATACTGAAAATGTGTAGTATTAACCTTTTCCCACCTGTAGCCACATTTCAAATGATTTGCAGCAGAAAACCCGTGAAAATATTGTTGCATAAGGAGGAATTAGTTGGAAGAAGCAAATTTTCCTTCTGCAACAATGATTTCAAAGATCCAAAGATATATAATACCATAGCTATATTTTCATTTATAGTGACGTTCCATGTATTGTTATTGCTTTGATGTTTTCAATGCCACCTACAACTGCCTCACAGTGCAGCTTTCCTGTATGTGGAAAAGGGTTTAAACTGGGGAAAAACAACCCATACACATTTTTTTCTTGATCATAGATATAACCACAAGATATTCTATTTGAACTTTTAAATGTTTAAGCACTTTCCTTAATTTCTTTCTGGAATAGTAAATCTATGTAAATGTTCACTCTTTACTACTTTAACCGTTTCCCTCATACGACAATTTTGCAGCAGACGACTTTGAAGATAATTTGTCAAAAAATAGAAAATCTCTATAATTGAATTGATAACCGATGACTAAAAGTGAAAACATTGTGACAAAAGGAGAAATTGCTCTATTTGAGCAATTTCTTCTTTTGTCACTATGTTTTCAAAAAGCGTCTATATGAGTGAGGGAAAGGGTTAAAGAGCGGTCATCAGGAAAATATCAACTGCAAATTGGTAGTACCTTTCCCACCTGTAGACACATTTGCAGCAGAAAACCTGTGAAAACATTATTTCAAAAGGAGGAATTTGTTGAAACAAGCAATTTTTCTTGTATGTGGAACACATATATAACAATCTGCAGCAGATGACTTTGAAATAATCTAGACAGAAATATGGAAAATCTTTATAAATGAAAGTATAATTATTGAAAAAAGTTGAGATCATTGTGGCAAAATGAAAATATTGCTCATGATGAGCAATTTCTTCAGTTGCCACAATGTTTTCAAAATTGATCTGCTGGAGTTGCGGCAAAAAGTGTCTATATGGAGGAAACAGTTAATAAGGGAAAATAAACCATACATGTAACAAACACCAAGAATAACCACAAGTCTTTAAATTGTCTGAACTTTCTTCAACTCCTTTCTGGAGTAGTCTATTTGCCTGGTGACAGCTTTGTTTAAGGTGGAGTCATCAGGCACCGCCTTACTCCTGTCCCTGCACCACCTCCGAACATAATCTAAAGGAAAAAAAGAGAGAAAAGATTTTATTCCAAACTTCCCTATAACTGTGAGAGTTTTATTCCAAACTCTTCTATCACTGTGAGAGACAAACATTCGGACAAGTTTCGTAAGATGGGATAAACAATATATCTAGAGTAGTAACTTGGGTTTTTTATGATTTTCCCCCTGGTGATATAGTTATTGAGAAAAGGTGAACCAGATTTAAAGTTGAGATAAATATTATAACAGTAGCCACTAGAGTGTTGACAAGCCAATTGTTGCTTAACAGCTGATATACAATGACTCTAAAAGCTCTCCATTAGTATTTCATGCTCATGTGAGCTAAAAACTAATCAGACGCACTAGATACTTACTTGGTACAATTGTATTTCTTGTCTAGCATAAAACAGTTTTGATGTTTAAAATAATCCTTTTTTATAACCTTATTATTGATACAAAATTACAGCAGGTCAAGTGTACCAATACACTTACCTTTACAGGCACGTATAATAATGGGATCCAGTACGGGTCTTAGGTCTTCCTTGTTTCCACAGAGACCCTGTCCTTTAGACCTCGCCAGTGTTTCCCTTGGAATTAGGGCTGTAAGAAAAACCATTTCAAATTCAGAAACAAAACACATTAAATATTTTACTAAAGTGAGGCCTTAAAATCAATGATACAATGCCATTTCAACAGTCAGACAAAATTGCAAGTTTTATAGACTTGGATAAATTGCATGTTGTAGGAACAAAACTACATAGCATTACATTTTTGCATAATGACAAAATATCTTCAATATGTCTTTTCAAACATCTCGGTCATCTCTTGACCACAATGTTAAAATCATTAAAACAAATATATATAAAGAAGTTCCAAAAACGCTAAGCAACGCTGGCCCGTTTTTGTTATTTTAGTTACTCAAGGCGAGTTATTGTGATCGCCTTCTGTCCGTTTTGCATCCGTCAACATCTTTTCCTCAGTAACCAGTGGGTCATCTGGTATGAAAATTCACTGAAAGCATCCTCTCAATGATCTCACCAGAATTCCTTCAAACTTCAAAATTCTTCTCCAAAATTAGTTGGCAGATTTTCAAATAATTTTTGTAGAAATGTTCCTTGGATGACCGACCCTCTATCCGATTCCTTCAAGCCATGTGGATTGGTTGAAAAACATGACTGCCGCCGGGGGCTGGGTTATTTTGCCTTAAATGGCTGTAGTGAAAACATGTTGATGTTGTTATCAACAATCTCAAACACAACACCTGCAATACTACCCCCCCCTCAACACACATACACCATTAAGAAGATGAACCTCAGAAATTAAATTTATACACTACCTGGAATTAGTTTGCCCATCAGGAAAAATCCAGAGTCTCCATTTTTCAGTGCAGTATTGCACATCTTTCTTAGTTGATGGCGGTTGATCTGGGTCGAGTTGTTTTCAACCAAACACACCATCTGTAATGAATGATCCTATATGAATCTGTTGTTTATTTGAATGGAAATATTACCACTTTACAACATACAACAAATCTGCAGCAGGCGTCTTTGAAATCATGTATGCAAGAAAATGGAAAATCTTTATAATTGAAAGTTGAATTATTGTGAATTCAAACCCCAGCTTGGCCAACATTACTTTCAACGTTTGAGAAAAGTGACTGTGACAAGCATCATTCACCAATCGGCTAACAGTGTGTAAAAGCAGCCAGTTGTTTGGAAAGTATGCTGTGTGGAGTAATGGTGTGAGGAAACATACAAGTGGGTGAACTGATATGACTGAAAAATTGTTGAAAACAGCATTAAACCCCAATCAAGCAATCTCCTTTTCACAATGTTTTATTCAATAATTATTCTTCATTCGATAGAATTTACTACATGTTTTTAAAGTCAGCTGGTGCAGGTTTTTCATATAATGGAAAAGGGTTTTGAAAAATTCCCCTCTTGCAGACACATTTGCAACAGATGTTTGAAAACATTGCGACAAAACGAGATATAATGAGAAAAAAAACCTTCTTTGTTCATAAGGTTTTCACCTGTATTTAATAAATATTCTTTCATCAATAGAAATTTACTACATGGTCCACATGTTTTCTAAGTTGCACATATTTTGTATGTGGGAAAGGGTCAAATTAATTGTTGACAATGGGTGATCACAATAGCCCACCTTTGAGTACTTTAAGTGCTCAGGAGAGCTTAGTCTTAATAACAAGATAAAATTGAATGAAAATTAACAACCTCTGTTGCTGTTGGAGATATTGGCGACTGTTTTGACTGCATGGGAAGAAAATTCTTTGTTTCTGATGTTGGTGTTTGTTCCGACTGCATGGGCATTTCAATCTTAAATATAATGAAGATATACTGACAATGGAAGAAAAATATGCAATAATCATAGTTGAATGATAATTTTTCTTGAATACCGATCTTCAATTTAAACTTTTATCAACATCCAACAGTTTCTGGTGATCATTGCTGTTCCAATGTTTGAAATTAAGTTTGCATATATATATATGAGCCGTATTACCAGAAAACTAACATTGTGGACATGCGTAAAGTATCGACCCAGATCAGCCTAAGCATGCAGCGCAGGCTAACCCGGACAGACACTTTCACCTCCTGTATTTTTTTCTGTTTCAGATGGAATGTGTCGGCCCAGATTAATCTGCACAGTCTGATCTGGGTCGACACATTACGAAGAGGACATAATGTTGGTTTTCTCGTGGATTGGCTCATATTTCAATATTTTTGTTGATTTTGAAAATAATGTTTTAAATTTAAATGCAATTTACCTCAGCAGTTGTCAAAAGCTTGGTTGTAGATGGTCCTGTGAATGTTTTCCGGGGGGACCTTCTTGGTGATCTAACCACTAATTGTTTCCTAGGGGACTTCCTTGGTGTTCTAAGTGGTTCTTGTGGCTAAAAAAAATAATTCAGAGCATAAACAAGAGGGCCATGAAGGCCCTAGATCGCTCACCCAAGTCATAAAATGTGATTTGTCATGCCAATCACAATAACTCATTTTGCAGCCAGGAAAGCAAATACAAGAGGCCTAAGAGGACCACAGAGGAAAAAATCAAAAATAAATGTTGCCTGTCTTTTGTCAAATTTATATAAATAAATAAGAAGGTCAGTCACCCAAAAAATGTTTATGACCAGTTAGTATTTAACAAGAATATTTCTAAGTTTTTCCCTATATATATATATCTCTCCATGTAAAACATGTGACCCTCAGGGCGGGCCAATTTTGACCCTAGGAGTATAATTTTAATTATCTTAGTAGAGGACAACTAGATAATGCTTCTGGACTAGAATCTAGATTGTTAAAGTTTTGGCAATTTCCTCTTTTCTGAAATTGTTAATAAACGGATTTAAAAACAACGCAGAACAGTGATTGACCACAAAAGCTCACCTCGCACTTCGTGCTTTTAGGTGTGCTAAAAAGAAAACATTGGAATTATTATCATTTATTAGTGTAGGGATTCAGATCAGATTTTATCAGAGAGCAATACTGATTGATTTTCGATTATTCCTGTTGCAGATGTAGACATTCTCAGAGGCCTCAGCAGTAGATGATAATTGAAAACATTGTGGCTAAATGAGAAATTGCTCATAATGTTTAGCCACTCTAAAAGATTAAACAATAATTTTCAATAGTTTTGTCAATATGTTTTAAAGAGTCATCTGCTGCAAAATTGTTGTATATGGAAAACGGTAAATTATCACATTTTGATGTTTGACAGAGAATTGATATTTAATTATAGTTTGCTGATTACATAACTCTTCCCACAAATATAGACACTTTAAGAATCCCCTGCAGCAGACAACATTTGCTCATAACCTTAATAATGGATGTTTGGGGTATTAAAGAGATAAAACAATTCTGCAGTGTACTGAAGGGGCAAACAAATAAGTTTGCCGAATTCAGTTCAATGAATTAGAATTCGTCTAGCTTCAATTTCAAAATTATTTGTAAATTCTGCTTTTTATTAAGCATTTAATTACTCAAAATGATTAACTTTTCTATGATTTTAATTGATGTACCTAATCTGTAACTGTTAAATATTCAAAATAATTTAAACTTACTTTTATACTATGAGAAAAATCAACATTGATTGGCTCTACAGTAGCATTTTGTACCTGCAATTTTAAACAACATCCTTTAAAAGAATTTGGTGGAGGAGTATATTTCTATGAAATTATTATGGTATTAAAATGGAAGTTAACAAGACAATTATTTAATGCTTTCCCACATACAGCTAATCTTCAGCAGACAACTTTGAAAACATATTGAGACAAATAGAGGACCTTCTTGAAATAATAGTATAATTATAGAATAGAGTCTGCATGGAAATCTGCATGGAACCAGTTTTACTATTTCATTTGAAAGATAAAAATTCCCTTTAAGTATGTCTTGGCCGAGCCCCGGTCCCTCAGTCGATAGTGACGCGTGCTGTCAATCCAGGGGTTGTGAGTTCAAATCCCAGCTTAGCCAACATTCTTTCTGACATTTGATAAAATCAATGTGACAAGCGTCATTTGTCTTCCACCAATGAGCAAACAGTCTATGTGGAAAAGCAGCCAGATGCTTGGGAAGTTTGTGGTTTGGATTACTGGTGTGGAGAAGCCAGGAAACACATGAATAGGTTAACTGGCTGCCATGATATGACTGAAAAATTGTTGAAAACTGTGTAAAACCCCAATTAACAATAATTAATTTGTTTACAGAACATGTGGATGACGTTAGAGCTATTGTACAGAGAGCAGTCAAGGACCTGTCTATCGAACAGTCTCTGAAAACCTACGAGGAAGTTTGGTTGAGTAAAATATTCAGCTTTCTGGAACATATTCGTAGTAAAACTGAAATCAATTCTGGAGATGTGGTTGTACATGTAAGGTTTTTTTTATTGATGATCTAGATTTATAAGGGAAAGTACATGTAAATGGTTAAGCCATTCATTATAAGTCCCTTGTTTGATGTTTATACATTTTAGACTTTTCACAAATACAGACGCTTTTTTATGCCTCTACAGTAGACACCTTTTGAAAACATAGGGACAAAAGATGAAATTGCTGAAGATGAGCAATTTCTCCTTTTGCCACAATACTTTCAACTTTTATTTAATAATTATTGAGATTTTCCATGATTTTGCCCATAATCATCTGGTGTATAGTTGTTCTGTTAGGGAAGGGCTTAATCATTTACCTTGATTTTACGAGTCATCTGCTGTGTAAATATCTCAGGAAAAAAGGTTTTATCTCAAGAAAAAAGAAGGAATAAAACAAAATTTATTCAACCAAATGCAAACAAAATTGTTTAATGTTTTATTGAGTTTCATAAAAGTGTTGTGGAGGCTGACAGGGAAAACTGGGTATGCCCAACTGTAGTTTCTGTACAGTCTCTAGAGATAAAGGCTTTTGTTAATTGTTAACCCTTTCCCACATATAACAAATTTGCAGCAAACCACTTTGAAAACATCAAGCTAAAAATATGTAAGATTTTTGTAAATGAAAGTATAATAATTGAATAGAGTTGAAAACTTTGCGGCAAATGAGCAATTTCTCCTTTTGTTTTAATAGTTGTCTGCAACAGAGATGTCAGAATGTGTCTGTATGTAGGTAAGGGTTAAATCTGGTTTTGTATGTTTAGGATAACCAGAGTGAAATATCACAGAGCGATCCCGGCGGGGATGCCACTCAATCCCACAGACCAAGTCGCAGTCAGGCCAGGACTACCAGTAGGGTCTCAAACCAGAGTTCACACAGTAAAAATAAGAGGAATAGCCTGGCCTCACTGCCAGCTTCTCTACTTAATCTGGGTCAGGTAAGATTGTTGTTTTATTAGAAATATGTGATGACACATAAAACTCATCCTCCTGACCAGAGGAAAAACCATGATCGGAATGTTCCTTTACCTCGGTAGCTCATTCAGTAGTGATGCGGGCTGTCAATCCAGGGACTGTGAGTTCAAATCCCAGCTCGGTCAACATTCATTCTGACATTTGTCAAAAGTCACTGTGACAAGCGTCATTCGTCTTTTACCAATGGGCTGACAGTCTATGTGGAAAAGCAGCTAGTTGCTTGGAGAGTATGTTGTGTGGATTACTTGTGAGAAAGCTAGGAAACACATGAGTAGGTGAATTGGTTGCTGTGATATGACTGAAAAATTGTTGAAAACGGCGTTAAGCCCCAATCAATCAATCCTCTCCATGGTGCGATCAATAATAGAAATTTAAATCGTGACTAAAAGAAAATATCTACTTTTACCACAATGCTTCTTATTTTTAAGAAATTACTAGTTTTAGTTTAAACTTATTTATTTTACATCGATTGTGAAACAAGTTTTCAGCTTATTTTAATCACGCTTGATGTCTGCTTCCTGGAAACTAAACCAGTACTCAGGCCGTTTGTGTGGTAAAATCACTAGTTTTGGCACAGACATTTTCAAAACATAATCATTATCAGCATGTAGCAGTAAGAAATCAGTGATTATGTAATGAAGATATGACCCAGTCGGGGCAATTCGGTCATGGTGGAGTGCCCTTGGGCAAGGCACATTTTCTAGCACTGGTTTGTTTACCCAGGGATCATGAATAATTGAATTAAATTGCTCGCTAAATGACCTTAGCTGTCGATGTGCCATAAAACAATATACATTCATTCATTGAAGATATGATGTTTCATTTCATGTTTGCCTCACTTCATTTGTCATATTATAACAACCTTAAAACACGATCTTGTTAACTCAAAAGGTGACCGACATATTTTATAATAAACTGATTTACAATCAATGTAAAATACATAAATAAGTAGACACTAGAAGATTTGATCAATATCTAAATAGAAAAAGGTTTTAACTGTAAATTTGTCTGAATTTTTAGGATTCTGGCCACCATGTGTTACTATCAAACACTGACCCCATATTCCACGAGCTAGAAGGACATCAGGTATCACTACAGGCCATGCAGAGTAACAGTGCAGCCGGCTCCTTCCTGGATGAAGTGGTGAAGTGGCAGAAACGATTACAAACTATTGAGGCAGTTTTGGCTACCTGGCTGGAAGTTCAGGAAAAGTGGGTGGAGCTTGAAGAGGTATGCTCATGTTTTATTCATGACCAGACAGGTTATCTTCAGATTTTGTTTAATTGAAAACTTTGAGTACTCATAACATAGGGT
>JAUELF010238743.1:0-12786 GCA_031471495.1 Clinocardium nuttallii
GTGCACTGACCGCCGTGATATGACCAAAGCTGTTGAAAGCGGCGTTAAACTCCACACAAATTTAACTCATCTGAAGTCGACAACCTTTGAAAGCATTGTGATAAAAAGATAAATTGCTCATCATGAGCAATATATCCTTTTGTCACAATATAGTTAACCCTTTCAAACAATTATAAATATAATAAGTTTTATTACATCTTTTATAAATCGTCTTTTTAAAATGAGTTGTAATTGTTAAATTGACCCCTTTCGATCGGAATACTCGATCATGCAGTTTAAACCATTCAATAAGGTACACATTATTTATCACAATCTTAAGCCATCGCAAATCTAAAGCAATATTTAGTACCGCCTATATAAAACGCTATACACAGTATTGCATAATTCAGCAGTGCTGGTGGATATAAAGAGAGACATTAGAATTTCAGAAAAGGAAAGAGGAAACCAAGACGTTAAAATAAGTTGTGTTTTTTTTCGATCTAAAATCTTCGCTCGGCACATTTTGTATGGGGCCCTAAACAGACTGAATATTTACTTGGTTAGGTTTTCAGGATTAACTTTGATGCTTCCTGGAGTCATTTACTTAAGAATGTACATCAGTACATAGAGTTAGGTTCAAGAATGCAAGAGCCGACCTCCCGTTACCAATTAATATGTTCCCATCTTCTTTTCAAGACGATTATAACATATATTTTCTTCGGCGGGGTCTAAAACCCTTTAAGTAAATCGTATATTCATTTGATTGTTAACCGAAGTATTCGGCCAATTTGGTAAAAGCATTTTTCGGATTTCCAAACCTGCCTTGGCACGGGGAGGTTGATTGAAGCTCCGTAAGGCACATGGTAACCAACTCGTGGTTTTACCGTTAACCCTTAGAACTACATGTAACAGATGAGCCCCCCTTCACGAAAAAACAACATTCGGCGTAAAATATCGGCCCGGATCAGCCTAAGCATGCCGGGCAGGCGAACCCGGAAGGACACTTTTCGCCTCCTGTGGATTTTTTTATTCAATAATCATTTCTATATGCTTCTATCAGCCTGAGACGGAATATGTCGGCCCGGATTAGCATGCGCGGACTTCATAATGTTGGTTTTCTTGAGGTATGACTAAAATCTGCAGCATACGACTTTTTGAAAAGAGTAAGTCTAAAATATGGAAAACACCTATAAATGATAGAAAAATGATTGAATATTTAAGTCTCCTTTTGCCACATAGGTTGCCTATTCTTATTTAAAGGTAGAGAAGCAGTTGCGTGTGTATATTGATATTGCTTAGACCAATTAATCCCTCGACAATGTTGTCCTTTTCTCACACTGATTTGGTAACAGTTGCTTGTATAGTCTTGTTATTACACAACATTTAGCCACAGACAAGAGCACGTATGTTATGTCGCATGATTCCTAATCGACTAATGCATCTTAAATCACAAAACGGAAACATTAAACTGGATTCAAACAGGGACTGTGTATAGTCAGTCCCTGATTCAAACAGGGACTGTGTATAGTCCCTGATTCAAACTAACAAGTATAACTAGTTGAGATATTATGATTTCTTTCCGACGGTTCAAATCATCTTCGATATTTCTGAGATAAGTGTATTGTTAATGAGACATTATTACCTAAATGGATTTAGGATTAAACAAGGCTGCCATAAGAAGATAATCATACGGGAATGCCGGAGCAGTAATTGAACAACTCCATTGTTCTAATTATATTACGTTACCGCAGATCGGCTGGAAAACCGTACAATAACACAGACAAATTGCTTGTTAATAGCAAACGTCTGTGCACCACCGCGATCCGTGGAACGGCAGCACAAAACGGACCGTCAACTGTCGCATATTTATTGCAAGACTACGAAAAAACAAAATGTTTCTTTTCTTTTTCTTTTTTTTCGAAAGAAGTAAATTTGAAATCACACCCAATGGCACCTTTATATTTATACAAAGAATTTATTGTGCTAGGTTTGTCCGTCTAAACCATAATCACGTAGCGAAAGTAAATGAAATTAGTATTGTTATAATAATAGTATGAAATCGGAGACAGTCGGCATGTTCCGTATGCGTTTCCGTAAATTCACAGCCCACACGTTCGTTCAATTATGACGTAGATATCAATCGTTTCGACGCGTTTACTTTCGGAGTTGTGCCAGTGAAAGCTTTAATTACGATATTATTTATGCTGCACAGTAGTCGGTCAGCGGGGTCCGGCCACTGCTGACCAAAACAAGAGATCATCGCAAGGCCAATATCTATCGCTTTCCAACAAGCAGACGCATTGTCATACAACTGCAGCAGAGGATATTTGGAAAACGTTGTGACAAAGGGAGAAACTGTTGATGATAAGCAAGTTCTCATTTGTTCACAATGTTTCTATCTTTTTATTTATAAGTAGACATTAACTTCAAAAGATGTTCCTAGAAGTGTTCAATATCATCGTGTTTGTTGTTTGTAGGAAATGTTTAGAATAACGTAATTGGGGAGCAATTTGATCATTTGGAGAGAAGCTCCATAATCATAAACTATAATGTATATATGGGAACAGTGAAGACTCTGATGAGACTGTCTCGATGCGCAGACTCGGCTGAACGTCTAATTTTCGATAAACACAATGAAGAAGGTGCCATTGTTTGTTTGACGCGGTGGTGTAAAGATGACTATCTCCGGCCCACGTGGACTGACCATTGCCCCGTATCAAGCCTATCAAATGATTGACCACAGCGGTCAGCCTGATTGTTTGGGATTAAACGAAAACTGACCACCGGGGCTTAGATGCTTATCTATTGGTATTAGAGGCTAAAGTCAGATGAAATAGAAATACAATACATTTCATATGTCCGAACTCTTAAATGTTTTGCGAGTGAGAGCTTGTAACGAGCTTGTAATGAAAACATTGTAGCACAACGAACGCTCTCACCTATTGCGATACTGTTTTCAACTGTATTCAATAATTGGTTTTGTTTTTCATTTCCATATATTTTTTATTTCATGTGTTCAAAATCGTCTGCTACAGATTTGTTGCATGTTCGAACGGGTTAAGTAGAATGTAAACAACATTCACAAAGGGAGATAACCCTGACGAGTATTGTTCGCGATATCTACGGATCTTATCATCGCATTGACGTTTGTAATGTTAATACTATTGTTGGGGGCATTGATCAAAGAGGCTCGGAATTCACGACGTATTTCTCTCCCCTATCTAAGAATGTAAATGTTGTCTACACAAACACAGTCAGACGTATTCATGAAAGTTAACACTTTCCCACATACAACGCATCTGTAGCAAATGACTTTGAAAACATTACTCGGATAGACACACTTCGTCCCCTGTGGATTTTCTGTTTCAGCAATTACTATTCTATACCTATATCCCCCTGAGACGGAATGTGTCGACCCGGACCTGTCTGCGCAGACAGCGCAGTCTGATCTGGTCGATACAATACGCGGATGCCATAACGTTGGTTTTCTCGCGGGACGGTTCATCTGTCATTAATGTAACATTAGCAAAATCAGATATTCGACTTAATTGAGTAATACGATTGTTTTATTTACCCCCATCCTATCTAACTGACGCATTTTAACGTATCGGCAACTGACGACTTTTGAAAACATTGTGACAAAAGTAATAAATTGCTAATAATCATCACATTGTTTTACCTACATTAGATATTTATGATTCATAGACTTTTACAACTTTGCTTAGTTAGTTCCACAATCGTCTACTGCATATGTATTGTATGTGGGAAAGGAAGAAAGGGTGTAAGTAGCTGTAACATTATCGGGGCAGAGTCCAGGCATCGATGGCGATGTTAATACCCGGATGAAAGCGCCCTATCAATGCCGGATCATCGACGATCATCAACGACAAAGGAACATTCGGTCCTTTCATCATAGGCGCCCGTCCAAAGTCATTAGCAAGGAAATGTGGTTGGTGTATATGTAGACATTGTATCAATGAAACGTATATGAGGTATGGAGAATTGCACTGAATAGGGCGATTGCTCTCCAATTCGCATTTGAGCGGTTCCGCGAGAAAACTAACATTATTTCCTCTGCGTAATGTATCGATCCAGGCCAGCCTGCGCAGCCCGCGCAGACTGATCAGGACCGACTAATTCCGTCTCAGGGGGATATAGGTATAGAGTAACGATTATCGAAATTAGAAAATCCACATTAGGCGAAAAGTGTATATCCGGGTAAGCCTGCGCGGCATGATTTGGCTGATCTGGGTCGATACTACGCAAAGACCACTGTTGGTTTTTCTCGCGGGATGGCTCATTTTGTACCTAGACATTGTTAACCGTAAACATATGTCAGACGGCAGATAGCTTTATACAGTCTTGATATAAATTGTTCCAAGTATAAGCATACCAATATCATTATAGGTATACTAATAACAAAACTCGCAACAAAACATATACAGACGCTTTCTGAAGACGTATGTTGCCGATGAGAAGCATTTGTACACAACCGGGACGAACGCCCAACTCACAAATATCGTTCTGCCGATGAGAAGCATTTGTGCACAACCGGGACGAAAGCCCAACTCACAAATATCGTTCTGCCGATGAAAAAGGGTAGCAGACGGGAAAAATGAAAGGAATTCCTTTGCCCAGCAGCAGTAAGCATGACATAGCAGCCGAAATGGATAGAAGCTTTTACTTGAACAATCCAGAGTAATGAAGGCATATGGAACTTATTGTAGGCACCAATTAACATAATTGCTGGGGGTCGGTCATTCACAGCATTTGACCCCGACACCAGTACACAGAGACTGGCATCTGTCCCTAAAGTAATGCTATTATATCAGCACTGGGCCCTTATTCTGTATTCTGATCCCCTAACGTAAATGTAAAGGCCGTTTGTCTTTAAGTAACGAATCTACCAATCAAATAACATTTGTTTTACCTGACAATCATTTATAACTCTGCTTGGTATCTAAATACAGCATAGACTGGAGTTAGTCCCTGATGTCTAAGAATTATTACAATATAACACTATCAGCATTGAGTAATTTCAATCGCGTTTCTACAATACAATACAATACAATATGTTTATTCAGTAATCTAGGCCCTTGGCCCATTATACAAATACAGTAGATTTCTATTACCGCCTGAATATTTAGAATTAAAGTTAGATTCAGATAGATGTCTTAATATTTGTTCAATGTTCTCTTTTATCAACAATGATTTTGTCTAAATCTATATTTCCCAATATCCCTATTAGTAATATATTGACTAAGTCAGAGTTTAACGTTCGTTAGCACCCATCGGAGGATTCAAGGCTGTGAAAAAAAATCCCACGACGGGCAATACACTCGTAAAATAGAACGAGAGGAAAATTGCAGGGGGAGAGTCCACGTCCGATTTCTATCTCGTGGAATCGAGGATTATAATATATTATATTAGTCCGGACCAAGGGAAAAATGGTCTTATGGTTTACTGGTTTGTTTTATACGGTTTGTGTCTAACGTATCGACGATATTTCGACTAAATAGGTGTGATACTATAGCCACGAATGCTGCGTCTATGTCTATAGAGTAAATGTAGTTTAAAGCCAGGGACAACTTGATGGTAACCGTGACTAAATGTCTCGTAAAGGAATATAGTACGTGCATAGTAATGCTGAATGGGTGTCGAGACTGCAATCCATTGCATTGTGTATCGACTCTGGTCAGATATTTCATTGTCAGGTTTGATCAAATTCCAATGATGACTTACATTAATTTCTTTCAAAAAGAGACGGACGAGATGGATACATATATATATAAACGCACTTTTTGCTTGGCGGTACTTCGTTCTCACGAACTAGATATAAACTGGTGCGAATTGTTTTAGCGAGAAAAGGACCCAAGAGAGCACGTGCTACTTTCTTATACGTGCGAAACTTTGGTTTAGAGGCCTGTTATCACCCTAGGAAAAATATCAATCGAACTTGATTGTTTTGCCTCTAGTTTTGGGCTATATTTGTACTCATAAATGTATACATAATTCCAAGACTTCGTCTAAACAAAACAACTATTTCGTTTAATTCATGAGTTCAGTTACGAATGAGATGTAGATGTTGGATAAAGACCGGAGTAAACAGAGAAGAGTATCACGTGAAAACTGACACTTTGAAACAGTGAAGTTATTATGAAATAATTCACAGTTATTTCTCAATAAATCACCCAAAATCATGTGATATTCTTGAATAATGCAAAACCTTTTTTTTTTACCTTGACATGGGTCGTTTTAACCAAATTCAGCTGATTAAATAAACACAAGAAAGAGTAAGCACTGTATGTCGTCTAAGTTCAAGTTACAACGTGAGTACTTGAGACGGTTATTAAAGCCTTACTTATACATACATTAGACATTTTATTTGTTTTTTGCAGATGTATTTTAATGGTCCAAAACCTCAATGAAAATGCTTTTCAAAGGTTTTATTCGCTGGGTGAATGCAATAAAGATCTACCCTAACAGCGCATTGAGATGTAGCTACGTCTTTTGTGGAAGTACTACGACTCTGTATATATTGATATTTCTCTAAAATGTTTAATTTTACAAGACCTATTGTCGGCTTTGTTAAAAGGGGCATTGATCTAGACATATAACTGTATATATATTTAACATTTTATTAAGCTTTGGTCTTTTCACACTTTCATTTTCTTCATATTCCTGCTAAAATATTTAAGATAGGATACACATTACAACGACGTTTAATAATAGTCAGAGGTGATAAAAGGCTTCAAAACATTGTTGGAAAAGTAGCCACTGCTTATTTATTTAACGAAATAACAACTTTTATGAACGATGTTTTCTTCGTTAAACATTTTAGTTTCTCACGTTTAAATTAAAAATGAAATTTAAACTGTTAGGTGCAAGGGTAAAAACTACTTTCCAGTGGTTAGTATCATGGAATGAAACGTCAATATTGCGTCTACTGGTTCAATATCGCTTTATTTACTTTCACTCTTTGACATTATGAACAAACATAGAACATGAATAAAAAAAGGTTTACTCAATAAAAACTTTGAACAAACGTTTCAATATGTCAAAAGCTGAGGTAATATTTGTGTTTGACGGGGATTCTAACCACGTGACCTAATCTCACTTCCGGTCATGTTGAAAGTGTAATTTCCGGAACCTTGACGCGATATGAGGTCAATCTGGCGTTTGTCGTTGTATTCAAAACAAGACGAGCGTAAGTTCGTCGCGTATCGCCATGTAGTTAATTGCATATCGAATTGAACAATCGATATACGGATAGCTGCCGAAATTGCACATGGAATCGCTTCAGATTTGGAGAAATAATTTTGAGCCAAAGATCTAAGATTTTTATATAGGGTAAACTCAATTCGTTTTAACCAGGTTTTTTATAATGACTACCGTCTGCTCAAAGTGAAAGCATTCTTCGCTAAAGGTCACCGAAGGATTATTTGTATAAAAGATTTTCGGATTGAAGGAAAATTCGGCTAAATATTTCCAATTCGCTTTCAAAACATTTCCAAATTTACCCCAGATTTGAAAGCCATTTATAATAATTATAAGTAAATGTTTAAGAAACGATAACTTTTATATGTGTGTCAATGCATATTCCTCATCGATAATAAGTTTTACCCTTGACGATGTAGATCATAGTTAATAGATTGGGGTATAAACGCTCATTTCTATTACATGTACAATGCATTTGCTGCAGTTTGTGTATATGTACACATATAGACATATAGTTAAGTCCATTGGTTCATTGAATTTCGGTTTGTTCATTAGTAATATGAAGACAGTATGTTAACATCAAAGATGATAAACATAAGGCAGACACGAAGTTATAACCAAAAATGTCTCTGTCTGTTCAATTTAGCTTTTCTTTCAAGAGCGAATTCATAACCGCCACCTCTGAGAGATAGTCAGGCTTAAAGAACGTAACCTAAACCATAAAAACAAATTTCAAAATCCCGTTTCATAGAGATGGGCGGAGAACATTAGTAAAAATATCGTTTAATGAAATATTTAATAACCAGACGGAACACTTTGATAATCGTCTGCAAGTTTTTTCGTTAAATTAGGACTTAAGCCTAGGCGTGGCTAACCATAATTCAACCAATTTGCAGTAAAGAAAAGAAGCAAGTTACCGTTTTAATTGGACCTTCTATCTATCTTAAAGTGCTCTAAGGTAACTCGAAAAAGAAATCTGCCAGAGCATGAGAAAACCTCTCCTCTAAATATTGCATATGTGTCCCGCGGTGCGTACATAGACACACTATGACCAGAGAATCTCCCGAGTGCTTTATATATAGTCAATGCGCCAATTCTTCAAGAAGCGGGTGGTGAAGACATGTACCAGACCGTGTGGGTGTTCAATATCATCTTAATCTGCACTAGATACTAATTTTCATATTCTGAAAATGCTGCCATGTTCTGGCTAAGATATATACATTAAAACCAAAGAGGAACACGGAAAAGATGTTAAGAAATTAGAAACAAGTGAACATCTTTGAAGAGATCCTTTTTTTTCCACCAGCGAAGAACTACTTTAATCATACACGCAGTTTCTTTTCGCATGCCGACATCTTTAGATATAAACACCATATAATTTACTAACTGATAACATAACATTTATTATATGGCTTTAGTTTTTCAGACTTTTTATATAAGATATCTCCTTGAAAAGTAAAAGAATGTGTTCCATTTCTGTACTTTGAAACACTTTCGTGCGGGACTACTTTTTCCTTCAAAGAACTATTTTAAGTAAAATGTCAAGATCTACTTTTTTTCTATTTGCTTACGACCTTGAGGTTATGTTTTTAGACGCCGAACGCATTGTTTTAACGGTTTTGATGGATTGCTCCCTCATTTATCAAGTCGTCTGCTTGTGACGTCACGATAACAGCAATTCTTTCTGGAGGCTTATGTAATTATGAGAGACAAAGGCTGAAATTTCACTTCCCCCAAAATGAGCTTCGTCACAAAAAAATAATCCTTGGATGTGTATTACGTGCGTAGATCAAAAACAGATTGTGCTTATGGCCAGGCTGATCTGGGTGTGTGATAATCGTCATACAATCAATGAATCATCGAATAATAGCCCAGACAGACGAACAGACAGTAAAGTGGTCTAATTGTTAATCAGTCCAACATTCATCATTTGCAGGTTTTAAGATTCAAACTTGAAACTATGGCTTGGTGAACCTAAATTAACAAACGAGTGACAACACTCGATTATTTTCATATCACTAAAAAAAGGATTCAAGCGCGTGTAGTATGTGCTTGTAACACTTGTTTGCTGTACTATACAGCTAATAAGCCTTGTTTTATCGTTCTCTATATTTCCCCGCATCACAAGATCCGGTTCAAAGTAGTCTCTTGACGATTGCTTGTGTGTGGGCAAGGGATATTGAGTCGGTTGGCCTATCCGAAAGTCATATATCAAATTATGTAAGAATATGAAAAAAAAGATTTGTCAATAGGATCTTTGAAATATGCCGATATTAATTTTGTAATGCAAATGACATGTAAACTTGACAGCGAACCTTTAGAAACAAACTTATCTTTATATAGGGATGCTCATCTTCTAACAATGAAATACGAAAACAATTTATTTTTAAACTCTCTTTTTCCAACAATGTTATGAAGGGTCACCTGCTACAAGTGCGTGTAAAGTAAGCGGTTAAACAACGTTGTTTACGCGAGGTAAGGGTGTTTAGATAGAAACAATAGGTTAACAAGATAACTAGTGCTGAGAAATAGTTCGCAGATTGGGGCCAGGCGGCCCATCAAAATGTCAGAATATTTTCCCCTAGAATATTTTACATGAACTTTCGAGGAAATCTTCTCTCTCCTGTGTCTCTGCATTTTTCAGGACCAATTTTATGAAACCGATTTTCCTTTACAACGTTAACGTTCACGAGTCTATAGTATGTCTTTGCATAGCAATTACAGTTATTGTTTAATATTAGTTAAAAAGAAATGATAACAACCAAAATGCGGTGCAGTTTTAAAATACTCCTCTTTAGGCTTAATACTAAGTTGTGCTATTAGATTGTCAAACCTATCCAACACAAAACAAATCTGGAAGAGAAGACGACGTTGAAAACATAGTGGCAAAACATGAACAATCTCTATACGTGGAAGTACACATATTGAATGAATGTACTAGTATATTGTTTTATGGCGCATCGGCAGCTAAGGTCATTTAGCGCGCAATTAATTTAATTATTCATGATCCCTGGGTAAACAAACCAGTACTAGGCTAGAAAATGTGCCTTGCCCTACACATATTGAATAGAAGTTCATACAAAATTGCAAAATGAAAAAAATGCTTTGTTTCAGAAGTCGTCTGCTGCATATGCGTCAAAATACGTTGAAGCACGTTAACAATTCTGCAGCAGACGACTTTGAACACATTTAAAAGTGGAAAACGTTGTGTCAAAAGGAGAAATTGCACGTTTTGTGCAATTTTTTCTTTTGTCACTATGTTTTCAATATGAGGGAAAGGGTTAAATGCAGTTTGGCGGAGTCAAAAAGCTTGTCCGTTACTGATTAGGCTAATTTTCACGACTACACGTTCCCGATAAGCGAAATCTTATATCATTCGTACCACATGTGTTTCGACCCCCAAGGTTTGTATCGCAGTCGATGTATAAATGCGCCACGCTACTATGTAATTAGGCGCTTGCATAAGATGCATTAATTTAAGAATACAATACAATAAACAAGAAACGAGCGAATTAAATAGGGGGCAAATATGATTTGGTATTGAAATCAGTTCCTTTAGGATATAACTATTAATATAATGTTCTACTATGAAACTCGTTGTGTGCTTTAAATCATATGCCGAAAGCTAGATTCTCTCTCAAAACCCCTTCATCATGAATTTGTGCTCGTTGATGAATAGATAATTTATTATTTCTTGCATTTATATTGGCCTATGGATTTTTGATAATTTTTATTTCAGAGGAAAAAAAAATGTCCTGACGTTTTGCATATTAACATTGTTTTCCCGGATTCATCTTTCAACATATGTGCCCTATCCGCTTAAAGGTGTGTCCGAGTACTATTAAGATGTCAGAAGGTTTTATTGAATTTCATCTTCGATTTTTACTGCCGAGCGATAACAAGTTGACGAGCGATCTTTCTGATAGCGGCCTAAACCCTGTCGACGATAAAATCTCGCCACTAACGAGATTTGGCAGGGGGGAGCGGTCACGTGGTATCTTAATGTCAGATCGGCGATACGGGATTTTCACCCCGATTAATGTTATTTCGGAAAGTCCAAATAGCTCTTATATGTTAACGTAACGACTGATTGTTTAAATGATAATATTACGGAAACAACACAACTTAGACAATACATCTTAACAATATCGAGGTAGAACACTGTCACTACAGAATCATCATATTCCACGCGCATGTAGACTTAACTCTTGACTAAAGAACTATACTTATGGTCAAATAAGTAGTACGTTAGAACGACGTTATGTTGTGTCAAACCGGAGAGTCATTTAGACCTTAATCGGTAGTAGGGGCTCAACTGTGCGAAACTTTATAACATGTCTTCTATTTTGGACGAGAACGTTCTTTCGGGCGATTTTTCCCATTGCCTCTCACCTCTGATTTATGTGAAAAAGTAGTCAGTGGCTTCGAAAGAATGTTGTGTAAGTACTGGTGTGGGAAAGCCAGGAAAACATGGGTAGGTGCACTGACCGCCGTGATATGACCAAAGCTGTTGAAAGCGGCGTTAAACTCCAAACAAACAAACAAACAAACTATTTTGGACGAACGTGTTATTTTCCTATCGCATTCTAGCTTAAACCAATTACCCCTCATGCTTAACTTGAACTATCCCAAACTGATAGTGAATGTATCATTCAGTATAAATAATTAAAATCAAATGATAAAGAACATGAATGCAAGATGAAAAATCTTTGACGGAGAAAATAAATCGTGGATATAGGAGACACTACTCGTTTAAAGAAATGTCATGAATTCCCGCAGTCAGTATTTCCAAAATTCGTCTGCTGCATATTCTTCAAAAGTACACGCTGTGTGGAGAAGCGTTAATCTTTCGCCAAAGTGAACAACACATCTGCGACAGACGACTATAAAAATACCAGAGCAGAAATACATAAATTCTATATAAATGAAAGTGAAATCTTTGAACAGAATATAAAACATTCAAGTAAAAGATGGAATTGTTCATGATGAGAAATCCTCGTTCTGCAAAAGTGTTTACAATTGCGCGTGCATCAAATGCGTCAAAAACCGTATGCATGTGCGGAAGCGTTAATGAGCAGCATACACTCATATTTTGGAAGCGCTTTGTTCCAACGGGAGCCCGTCATTAACACCGTTAAATATGGGTTTCGTAGACGCTTTAATTGTTTCCATAAATCGTTTGAACGATTAAGAACTATTTTAGATTTCCCCCCTCTTTTTCCGGTTTAAATCCTTCAATTTTCGCAGTTATAACAGTGCTATGGTTTTCGTAAAAAACTATTTACTGTTTTGAAAGTGAAACTTAAAGCAAGCTTTAATTGTTGGTACTTAACAGAAGAGCCCAAAACAGTTTAAGAAGCCATTCCCCCCCCCCCCCTTCCCTATAACATTCACGATTCGTGTGTTCTCTTCTGTTGTTAATTGAAAATAATTGTCTGTCTGTCTTTGTCTGCGTCTAACTCTCCCCATTCTCTCTGTCTCCAAACTTACCATCTGTCAGTATCCTACTTTCTCTCTCTCTCTCTCTCTCGCGCTCTCTCTCTCTCTTTCGTATATATCTTTCTCTTTTTCTTCCTCTCTCCCACTCTC
>JAUELF010238753.1:0-12786 GCA_031471495.1 Clinocardium nuttallii
TCAAAAAATAGAAAATCTCTATAATTAAATGGATAACCTATGACTAAAAGTGGAAAACATTGTGGCAAAAGGAAAAACGTGCAATTTCTCCTTTTGTCACTATGTTTTCAAAAGGCAGTCTGCTGAAGAGGCGTCAGAAAGCGTCTATATGTGGGAAAGGGTTAAAATGTCTAGTTAATCTCGATAATGTGGTAACCGTTACAGTCGCATTTTGGCGCATTTTCAGCAGACGACTTTTGAAAATAATTTTTCAAAAAAAGAAATTGCTCAATACGAACAATTTCGCCTTTTGCCAGAATATTTTCAACTCATTTTTCAATAATTACACCTTTATAAGTAGATGGTTTGTTTTATACATTTGCATAGATGTTTTCAAAGCCGTCTGCTGAAAGAAGTGCTAGATCGAGCGATCCTGGGTCCAAGTACGTTCTTTCCTTGTATTGCTGTCAAGGACATCTGCTATAGAGGCGTCATGCGTTTTTTATAAAAGGAAATGGTAAAATAAATATGCTAATAACCGTTGACAATCCGTAATACGTATTGACATTGCACTGTATAATCCACCCTTTGAGTGGAGGAGTCTAAACTGACGTTGACATATGCGTGCCTATTTAGAACCAAGGGTATTTATTACTGCAGTGTATTTTTTAAAAATAGTTTTCCTTCATAAAAAATAATAACATTATCATTCCTAAATATTCCTAGTTCAACAACTGGAGAGGGTTAACATTACGATCAATATGTCTGCTACATACGATGAAATGGGGTAACAAGTATTAATATTTCGTTAGAGTAGGTCGACCTAATGTGTGTTTACATAGAATGTTCATGACAAAAGATGAACGCAGCTATAGTACATGCTTCTAAATTGTTTTGGGTGCATTTACAATTTTTTTTTTATAAAGAATGAACGATTTTCAAATGTGTAAAATTAACGGATACACACGGTTGGTTTGCATTATAATTATATAGAAAACTACGTTTGAAGACGCAATGACATGTTTTGGATAAAACATGTAAAACATCTTTTAAAGCGAGGTGTAAATATGCTGTTTTAAAACCGCATTCTATACCGCAATGCCACATCTTTCTATGTATATGTCTGTCTGCCTGCAACTCTTTCCCTAATACTACATACATGTACTATCTGTTTGCCTGTCTGTCTGACGGTCTGTATGTATGGCCCTGTCTCTCTCTCTCTCTCTCTCTCTCTCTCTCTCTCTCTCCCCCCCTCTCTCTCTCTCTTTATCCTCTGTCTCTCAAAATATAGTTATATCATTCTAACACACCAGACGTTAAAGGGTATTTATCTCGTAATTTGTTTCATGCCAGGAGTGGAAAGCCATATGAGAAAGACAGAGCATTTTTTGGTCAAGGATCGTTACCCATTATCTTAGATAATGTTAACTGCAATGGAAACGAAGAAAGCATCTATTCCTGTAACCATATGGCTTGGTTCACTGATGACTGCGGGCATACGGAAGACGTTGGCGTCATTTGTGGTAAAGTATTATGCTTTGGTTTGAATTGAATGCAAGACGTTTGTTATATATTAGTCAAAATAGAGACGAAGTACTTTGCTGGATCGGAAAACAAAAATGAATGGTGGTCTCGAATTAACACTTTACATTTAAATATCTTTTAGAAGGTCAATCATTGACGATCTGGTTAAGTTAGATCTATTCGAGCTCTTGCTACTGCAACGAAGTTTAGGTCTGGTTTTAATGGGATTGCTATATGTATATCAATAGTTTTAGCGTTACGAGGTTAAATATATGAGGTGACATTCACTCTCATTTAATAAGAGTTATGAATTACTATCGGTCCATCGTGTAGTTTTAATACTAAATTGACTATCATCACTGTACTTATGGTTAGCGTTTATGCCTAGGTGTAGAACATTTTAAGATATAATTGTTCAAAAGTCCTCTCTACTTTTTTATGTTAAATCATTTCAAAGACATATACATATCTGTATTAGCACAGTAACTATACATGCATATATAAAATCGGTTAATGTGTCAACGTATTAGTAAATAGACAGCTGTATATTTAAATATGATTTATATTTCTTTTTCATAGCACCACCAATACGCCTTTACGGAGGAACAAGTCATTCAGGACGATTAGAAGTAAAGCACAACGGCATATGGGGTACGGTCTGTGATGATGGTTTTAATGCGAACGCTGCTAGAGTCGTCTGCCGTTCTTTGGGATTGTCTACGTAAGTCAGCAGTTTTTCTCATTAGACACTTCCTTTTATATATTTAACTACATGCATGTTAAAAAGTAATATTTGAAATATTTCATAAATTTAAGCCTTAAATTTATTTTGTTTTTGTGTGTGGTTTTAATCAATTTTATTACTGACAACGCTATAATGCGTGCATTTGCAATGTATTTAAACGTTACGAGCATGATATCGACACATAATGCATTCATTTCCTTACTGTCATCGAACGTTTTGTCATTAAACAAGCGATTTCCCTGATTGTGTTCAGGAGAATGATACCAAAAAAAAGCTACTTTATTTATATGCATATGTTAAAGATTACCCACTTGATATTGACAGTGCATACTTACAATTGAACCGTTCTAAAACCTTTACTATACGGACAATTAATTGAAAAATACATCTTTGTCAAAATAAGGTCATACCTAAATTTAAATGCTTTTTTAAGTATGAGCCTTACTTCATGAAGCCATGAATACCAGCTTTAAGTTACAAAGGCAAAGTTATAGTGTACTTAAAACATTGTTTTTAATCATTAAACTTAACCATGTATTCAACGCCGACCCCGATTCAATGCTTAATTCATTTCTATTGTGCAGGAGTTTTGCCACTTATAATACTAATAACCACGGCACTGGGACAATAATGCTTGATGATGTCAGTTGCAAAGGTACAGAAAGCTCGGTGGAGGAATGTACACATGCACCCTGGAGTTCTCATAATTGTGGGCACGATGAAGATATAAGTGTTATATGTGGCTAATAAATCTGAACATAGAACTACCCTGCCGGCCACTTTGAAAGGCAAATGTTTGTATATGATGAAAGGAAAAGATAAAATGGAATATCATTAAACATTTTTATGTACAAAAGTAATTAAACCAACCTGATATAATCCGACAAAACAAAATATTTAATGAACTATCAAATATTTTGTTTGATAATTACCTAATATGTTTTATAATATACACTTTTAATGTTTATTTATTTTGCCTTCCAAATTGGCTGACAAGGGAAGAAACTATATTCTAGTATGTGATTATCATTCCTACATAAACACTAAATATTGAAATTACATTTCTAAATACTTATGTTGTATGACGAAAAATTATGTACATTTCAAGCCAATAAAATAATATCCTTAATTTTCCGTGATTCTTTCAAAACTTTCGATCGATTCGTAGTCTACGTGTGTAACATAAATAACGTTATGAACCAACCGAAACTTGACCTACAACAATAAGGCCACGAGGCCCTGGATCGCTCTCATGAGAAGGTGCCATTTTTAATAATACATTGTAAGTAAGAGTAGCCATTTCTTTTACATATTACACCATTAACATATTGTCAACAATATAAATGTATGGTTACCGTATGAACATTTGTGCCGAATTTCAAACAAAGAAACTCTGATACACTGGTGTTGCTTTACGGATTGCTGTATTAGCCTAATATGTGTGAATGCTGATTTTACCAAAAGAAGCTGAATTGAAATTGAATTGTTAATGTTTTACAAATTATTTCTTCAGATGTGTAGATAAAATAATCTAGAAATGCTGTGGATAATTAGTTCTCTTTTGAAGAATGTATCTGGAATTTACAATCCTTAAGGAGCGTAATCATCAATAGTCATTTACATCTATTTTGCTTCAAACATTTGAAAGACGCTCAAAATCCACCGTAATGTAATTATAAAAAAATGCAAAAAGACTAACATGCACATCAATGCTGACATATTAAATTGGGTACTGCTGCTGCTACAGTACAGGGCCAGACTGGGCTGATAGGATTTTCATTTGTTAGGTCATTTGATTTTAAAACCAGTGTTGTAAAAACCTATTCAATTAAAAAAATCATGGATGTTTTTTTGTAAATCTAAATAATTTCTTTTCAAATTATCCAGACTTCGTATTTTTAAGCATGTCGTTTTATTTCATTTGGTTTTTGAACAATCTTCCAAGTGCGGTTATATATCCCATAAACCTTTATATTTACACATTGGCCAGAGTTAGAATGAATGTAATGCATTTCTGAATTGTACAATAAAGACTGGCGTTAAGGTGGCCTAGAACATGTATTATACTATTCAAGATCAAGGGACATAACTTTGATGTTTGTTGATAAAATATAAAATATGCCTTGTCGCATTTCCTTATGGTGGCTTACATGTTTTGAAACAAGTATGCCTACAACCCCACCCTCCCAGATATTAAAATATGTCTTTTAGAATATTCTTCCGTATTGTTTTATCAACGCCTTGATGTGGTTCATATTTGACAAATTTATGTCAGACTGAACAAAGAAGAACAGTATATTATAGCTCACCCAACCACAACATGCTCACCGTGTGCTTTATTGATGCATTATGTCCGTCGTCATTTTTTAGGCAAACAGACAGACAGAAGAACAGACACAAACATGAACTAAGACTTAGAAATGGAATAGGAAACACTTTAAAAGAGTTTCATAAATGCAATTTCTCTACTCCCCAAAATTATTTGAAATGTTCAAATGTGTCAGTGCTAACAGGAAAATCACTGCAGACGAGTTTTTAAAAAAAAAAGTTTCAACTCTATTCTTTAAGTATTTCTTGATTTAGGAAGATTAAAGTATTTCTTCATTTAGGAAGATTAAAGTATTTCTTCATTTAGGAAGATTAAAGTATTTCTTCATTTAGAAAAAGTTTCCATTTGATTGTTGAGATGTTTTTAAAGAATACTTTTAATGTACAAAAGTCACGACATTGTCCTTTATCTACACATTTGAAACTAAAACAACATTACTAATCCAATAGGTAATGGTGTGGAAATTCTTTTACCATTTTCCTCATATAGACTCTTTCTGTAGCAGACAGCACTTTTGAAATCATGGCGACAAAAGAAGAAATTGCTCAAAACGAGCAATTTCTCCTCTTGTCACCATGGTTTTAATTCTTTTTCAATTAGTGTACTTTCATTTAAAGTATGTTTCCAGAAAATTACGGGTATGTATTCAAAGTCGTCTGCTGCAGATGTGTTGTATGTGGGAAAAGGTAAAAGAGACGGTCACAATGTTGTTGTTTGTCCAAACAAACTTATCTTATCTTGCAAGTTTAATCCAATTTGCAACTTTTCTAAATGCTTAAACCAACATACAAAACACATTTGCAGATTCAACTTGTGTATGAATGTATATTGTTTTATGTCCCATCGACAGTTAAGGTCATTTAGCGCGCAATTAAATTTAATTATTCATGATCTCTGTGTAAACAAACCAGTACTAGGCTAGAAAAGGTGCCTTACCCAAGGGCACTCCACCATGACCTGTTTCGAAATCCCTCATTGAAAAACTGAAAATCATGATTACTAAAAAAAGCTAAAAATATTGGGGCAAATGGAGTAATTGCTCATTATGAGTATTTTTCCCACTTGTCACAACGGTTTCAAAATAAGTCGTGTCGGGTCGGTAAGCATCTGTACGTGGAAAAGAGTTAAGCAATCTTGACCAAACTTTTTCAGACATACCCAATATAGTATGGTGTGGAAAGCCTTTAACCCTCACCCACATTTGACAGAT
Source organism: Clinocardium nuttallii (assembly GCA_031471495.1). NCBI lineage: Eukaryota > Metazoa > Mollusca > Bivalvia > Cardiida > Cardiidae > Clinocardium > Clinocardium nuttallii. The sequence continues at coordinate 5,788 of JAUELF010238753.1, forward strand.
CTTGAGTAGACTAAGACTTTGAAAACATCTTGGCAACATACAAAATATCTATAAATGAAAATCTAATTGTTAAATATAATTAAAAACATTTTTTCAAAAATTGTCTGCAAGTTGGAAAGGGATTAAGAAACGATTTTGAGGATCAGAATTTACAAAACATCCAACACTATTTCAATGACGTACCCCTTCCCATTTGTAAACGGGTTTCGACTCAACTGCAGCAGAAAACGTTTGAAAACATTATGACGTAGTGAACAATTTCCCCTGTGTCACTATGTTAAAACCCTTATTCAATTATGGTTCTTTCATTTAAAGAGAGCGATTTAATACTTAATGTCTTCAAAATCATCTGCTGCAGGTTTTTTGTATGTGGTAAAGGGTTAAGGTAAGTACTAAAACAAAACAAAACCAATAAGACTCAACGACAGTAGTATAAGTAGTTCAAAGTACTGAAAATGTTCATAGCAACGCTAACTTGGTCAATATACCAGACAACATATACAAAAAAACCTTTCCCACAAACCATGATTATACAGTAGACTGCTTTGAAAACATCTGACAAAAACATGGAGAAAATTTCTTTTAATGAGCGTCTAATTATTGAATAGAGCTGAACACATTTTGACAAAAGGTATAAATGCTCATAATGAGCAATTTCCCCTTTTGTCAAACTGTTTTCAGTACAGCTAATGCAGGGTGTCAAAATAAGTCTGCATGAGGGGAAGGGTTAAGACACCAGAGTTCTAGATAAGGGCGTTTTTCATGTTCTAAAATCTTTATTTGACACTCAATCCCTATGTTGTGGGTACTCAAAAGAAAAGTACACACCACATTGGGTTTGGTTGAGTTATGAGAGTGATATTGTGGGAAAAAGACAAGTTTACTCCCCTTATCTAGTCCTTGTAAGACATAACTTCAAAATATACGAATGTATCTACATGTTAAAACACATGCATCATATTTTGCAATTACAACCCCATCTGCAACTACTTGAAGTTCTTTTTTAACATAAAATAATCCGCAGCAGACGACATTGAAAACATCTACTCAATTTTTTGAAAATCATTCATTCTTTAATAGAGTCTGAACTATTGTGGCAAATGAAGAAATTGCTAAAAATAGTAATTTCTCCTTTTGCCAGTATGTTTTTAAAAGATTCGGCTACTATAAATGGCTCTACATGTGGAAAAGGGTTAACCAGCTTTAATCCTTTCCCTCATATCTATAGACACTTTCTGACGCCTCTGCAGCAGACGGATTTTGAAAACATAGTGACAAAAGAAGAAATTTCTCCTTTTTGCTACAATGTTTTCCATTTTTAGTCATAGGTTATTCATCTCATTAAAGAGATTTTCTGTTTTTTGACAAAATATGCTCGAAGTCGCCTGCTACATAATTGTGGTGTAAAGGGTTAAAGTTTAGACAAAGAAAAGTGTTGGATTTTGGTCACCAAAAGGTTAGCTAAATTAAGATCCGTTGATTAATACATTAACAGATCAATCTCATAAACCAGCTCATATATATCTGATGACTGCCTATTGAAGGTCGTCTCAGATTGACCTTTGCCTCATACAATCGAATCTATTATACATAAATGTTTCGTTATATATATAGCATTTGGTGCGATAGGAAGTCACGTCGTCATTACTGACAGTTAAGAAATATTCTACTTTGTCAGAGCCCCTAAATATTAAGCATTCAAATGAGTTAACTTATTGTTTTCATCTTTTTCTTCATCTTCAAAACTTATTTGATTATTACTTAAAATAATTGTTTTATCGGGACTGTTTTGAATCCTTATGCATAGTTATACATTGTTGCATCTACAACTTTATAGTCCAACCCACCTAGTAGTATCAGTAGTATAATCAGCAGTAGTAGTAGACGTAGTAATTATAGAAAAAGTTGCACCAGAAGTAAAAGTATGTATCAGTATTACTTATAGCTCTGTACTTAAACTAGTATTAGTAGGTATAGCTGTATCATGCAGAAGTAGTTATGATAGTTGTAGTAGTAGCATGCCTTTCTATAGAAACAGCAGTAGTAGTAAGAGGTTTTCGCCTCTTAATCACCGAACATTACAGTATCATCTATAGCACGAATGCGCAGGTAGACCTTTTCCCAAATGTTTTATAATAACACTTAAACTGGAATTCCCGGAGCATCCCTGATTTATTTATTGTAATGCCTCCTATTATAATAAGGTTAACATCCAAAACAACAGTGTATATTGGCTTTGGAACACATGCTAAAGACTTTAGAAATGGTAGTATTGGCTGACCTCCTTGGCGCTCAGAGATGCAGGGGTTAGCATTATGACTGACTGTCATCATTCATCAACCAGTAGTACTGCCCTGTGTTCCATAGTCACAAAACTCAAAACATGTTTTGCGAAACCTATATAGGTTTTGTCAATAAACCGTTGCTTAGTCGGTTAACCAAACATGTTTTACCTGTTTTCCATTCATAAACAAAGTAGGTTTCGTTCCGTTTGATAGGCATGGCTTAAAACTGTTTACGTTGTGTTTTTATTATGAAACACACGGCTGGTAACATACCCAGAAAACACCGTGTTTTAAGTGAAAATGTGACACCAAACAATCAATCAATATTTCCATACAAATATCTAAGTCGCATTTTGTTTATTACAAAAACACAGGATATATGTTTTCTGTTTGCTTTATAACAAAGTGTTCATTTGAACAATGATGGTGCACGGATGTACTGGATGAACTTGTACTATATTGCCGTTTATAGAAAACCATACCAATCGTGTTTAATCCTTTCTCACATTAACATATACACATCCGCAAAAGACAATCTGAAAACATGACGGGGGAATATTGAAGAACTACAAAATTTACAAAAGGCTGAAACATTATGGCAGTGGTCGAAAAGGAACGGTTTGAGAATATTTCTGTTTTTGCTATACTATTCTTAGATGTCATCTGCTGCAGATGCTCCAAAATAACGCGGCAAGTCGTAAAAAGGCAATAGTGTAGTTGGTTGAATAATGAGACGTACAACTGGAGATAAAAAGCTGCAGAGATGATATTTTTAAAATTTTGCAGCTGATGTAATTGTACTTTCTATTTCCCACGCTACTACGCTGGAGTAAATCAACAAGATGAGAGTACTTTGCTGTCCATTTTAGCTTAAAGTACAGTCTAAAGATACCGTAACTAATGACAACTGTCTACAGCTATGGAGAGGATCTTTAAACAAATGAAGAATTAACATATCCATTTACATATTTAGGAAGTAATAATAGGAAATGACGTAGGGATTACAAATGGCGTCAAACCATTTATACCCAAAGCAAGAAGTGCATTTCAGAGTCATGTCAGTGTTTGAATGATGAATGGAAGATCAAACCAACCAAGACAGTTCAAATACGAAATTATAGTTATATCAAAGCTTTGCTCTGTGTACCTACCTAAATCGGTCAGAGTACTGGATAATGACATTAACTGACCTACACGTTCTATTAGTCTCCCACTCAAAGAACTTAAGAAGAATCAATTGACTTGTTTGTCCTGAAACAATCTCAAATCTTGATATTTTCACCAGGACTACAGCTTAACCTGTGCTAAAGACCGCATTGGTAAAACGAGTCCCAATCTGTAGCAACCACAATTTTAGTTTCTCAATTACTCAATTTCTGCACAAATGACCCTGTAATTAAAGACAAATTGCAGTCAGATTGTGTTGTTTCTAATGGCGGTCTTGACTGTTACACTGTGTAGTAATTTGATACCAGAAAGTTCAAGGAAGAGAGAAAGTCATAAAAAGCACATGGCGCCGTACTTTAGAGAAAGTACTGAAGCACATAAATCAGTCTGGATGAACACAAGAGTAGTCTAGTCCCCGGCATTCTGTCATCAAAAAATGCAATCACGTCTGGCTAGAACCAACAATGGCAACTGTATTTGTCACCTCCCATTTACCTGTCGCTGTCGCATATATAGTTAATTACTAGATATAATATCGCCTCGGTGAGCAGGAGATCATGGGTTCGAACCCAGAGCCATACATAAAACTTTAAAAATAGTAGTAATGGCTTTCCCCCTTTGGCTCCTTGGCTCTTTGTCTTTCAGGGTTGCGCGGTTAGCATTACGACTGGATCGGTGTCATATAATCAGTAGTACTTGTAAACTACACAGGAAACGCCATGATATAACTGAACAAATGTTGAAAGCAGGTTATTTTTTATATAGTTAATTATTTGTCAGTTATTACACGTTAAGAAGTTTATCCTGTCTTAATGCTACAAGGAACGAACCAATTCTGTCATTTTCACAATATTTCGACATGCGATCTATTCAGGTTTTTACGCCGTTTTCAACACTATTTCAGTTATATTACTGCGACAGTTCTGTTATTTATTTTTGCATTAGTCTTGAGTAAATAGAACTATGCTTGAAAATGTGCCATGCCCATGGGCAATCCAATCTATGACCACAGCGACGCGATTGGGGATTTAACCCGGGATACCAAGTTCCAAATTCCCGACGATTATCAGTCTGCCACTGCCGATTCCTACGACTTGCAATCAAAAGCACTCTATAGCGGGATGGTCTAAAACTACACCAGCTAGGCGATTGCAAAAACTATGCTTGAGGCACCATCACATTATAAATGAAAACGGGGACGGCTGTACTTAAAACCACGTCATGCGAAAATCAACATTCGGAGGTATTGGACGGCTCGAATTATAGTTTGTCTTTCCTATAAAGCCCTTCCCACATACACTATATTAGTTGAAGAGAGCTTGAAACATGTAGACAAACGTATGGAACATCTTTATTAAAATGAAAGTTTAATTATTGAATAGAATTTCAATTATAGCAACGAAAGGCAACATTGCTCAATATTAGCAAGTTCTCATGTTGCCAATAAGTCGTCTGCTACAGACGAGTATACGTCAGATAACCATTGTCACCATTCAACAGATTAGCCGCAGACAACCTTGAAACATTTAGGCAAATATATGAAAACTCTATATCAAAGAGATGCATGCTGCAGATACGTATTCTTTAAAATGCGTCTGCGATTCATGGTCTCCAGTAACGACATGCATAATTTAAAGTCATTCTTGCAAGCAGAGAAGACATAAATTCTTCAGAAGAAAGCACAAGCATATTTGGTGTGCGTTGATCACTTAATTCAACAAATGTGTGTTCTGCAATGACACGACCCATGTATGTCCTATTGTTAGCAATTAGGATTGATTGGTTTTTATTCGGTTCACAAAAATGAGAGACTACTACTGTTTTTTACAATATGACCCTTATTAAAAAATAAACTGCTAACTTTAAAGCACTTTCATTTTTCCTCGGATAATTACAAACCAATTGGCTTAATTTATTAATGACAAGTAAGTCATATCAGATACATCACCGTTCCAAAATTATGTTATTGTACACTGAAGGCCCCCGGGGACTAGTTTGCGTATACATGTGCAACCCTACGTTTATTTAAACTTTCTACTTAATTGATCAAGAATGATGTGGTTGCTAGAATAAAGACCAATGCAACATAGGACGGAGACTAGTATGCGCTTATACATCCCTGTTTTGATATTAAAACTAAACACTTAATTAATCATGAATGCTTTTATGCTTGTCTTGAGTTCTTTTCTCTCGTATCCTCTCCTCTTCAATAACGTGTGAAATAATACATTAATAAAACAAACTTTAAACTAAAATGTTATGCTAAACCTTATACACTTCTTATAAATACAAGAGAAAAATAAATATAGTTATTACAAAAAGAGAGGATTGGGTTTGATTCGAAGCCACGTCGTCTTTGTTGAGAGATTAGAAATATTCTATTTTGTCAGAGCCACTAAGCACACTAGGCTGTTTATAGGTGACACTAAGTATTTAACAATGAAAGACATATCCCTATGTAAGAGGGAGGTAATTTCCCGTTTTCTTTATAAATTCGTTTCAAACATAACATTGTTTTTATAGTGACGAACTCATTTACTAATAAATATTAAGCATTCAAATGAAATAACTTAAATATTTCATGGTTTTCTTCATTCTTAAAACTAATATGATTATAACTTAAACTAAGTGTGTCAGCGGGACTGTTTTGAATCCTAAGGCATAGGATTCAGTAGTAGTATATGTACTAGTAGCTGTAGTAGTAGCTGTAGCAGTCGTTTAGTAGTAGTAGCAGCTGTAGAAATAGTAGCAGTATAAATATTAGTAGTTGTAGTAGTAGCATCTGCATTAGTAGTAGCAGTTGTAGTACGTAGTGATTGTAGTTACCCCGGTAGTTGTTATAGCTGTATTATGCACAACTGTTACATAAGCTGCACATGTGGTTGTATTACTACTTGTAATATAATCAGCAAACGTTGCAGTATACATTTGAAATTTTAATATAGAAGCATTCAACATTTTCATATATAAACTTTTGAACACGTACCGCCTCCGTGGTGTAGTGGTGTTAGATGTCAGTTTGGTCGTAATCCAGTTCCTTAACCGTTAATCTGTATGCTTCAAACAGTTTCCCACTTGCAGGCGCATGTAGACGCATTTGCAGCGGAATATTTCTGGAAACATTGTGAACAAAATGAGAAGTTGTTTTCCACAATATTCAATGAGCTACATTTATAGAGACAATCATTTTTTTTTCTAAATGGTTACTAAACGCCTGCTGCAGGCTTGTTGTGTATTGGATATGTGTTAAGAGCATTGTCTTAATTTGTAAATGTCACGGGTTTTTTAAATCTAATTAGAGGCACCATTTTCTGCGAGGAATTTCTTGACAATTTCTATGACAAATTATTCGTTTGTCTTCAAGAAAAAAAATACCAGACGTAAAGTAATATCACACTTACTCAAATAAATCACTTGTGTGTGTCAGTAGTCAGGGACCGGCGAATCAATTTATTACATTTATTAAGAGACGCGGCAGGCCAAAACCAGTGGGATTAGTTTAATCGTCCAAAAGATCATGCAGTGGTCTTTGTTACGGTACAACCAA
>JAUELF010238764.1:0-12785 GCA_031471495.1 Clinocardium nuttallii
ACTATGTTTTCAAAAAGCTGTCTATTGCAGAGGTGTCATAAAGCATCTATATGGGGGAAAGGGTTTATCAAAAACGTATTTCCAAATATATAAAGATTTGACTTGTTTGCAGATGCTTCTACGTATGTAGAAAATTTATATCTATTAATTGCTAAGCTCATTCCTATGTACAGCAATCTGCAACAGAAGAAAATATCTAGGCAAACAGGGGAGGGGGCAATCTCTACAAGTCGAGTAAAGAATAATCTATTGAATAGAGTTGAAAACATCTGGCAAATTGAGAAATGATGAGCAATTTCTCCTTTGCCTACAATGTTTTTAAATGTTGACTGCAGTGTCTACATGTGGGAAATAGTTAATGAATCAGGTAGTGTCGGTGCTTTAACCCTCTCCCACACAGAGATCCCTTTTGACACCCATGCAGACGATGACTTTTGAAAACATTGTGACAAAAGGAGAAATTGCTCGAAACAAGCAATGTTTCCTTTTACCTCAACGCTTTCAAATATTTTCAGTAACTTTACCTTCAATTATGGAGATTTTCATTTTTTTGTTAAGATGTTTTCAAAGTTGACTGTTGCAGATTTTTGTAGATGGGAAAGGGTTAAGTCTTAAAAAGGCGATAGAAAATTATTTTACATTTATATTTTATATCTCTTTCAGAAGACATAGAAAGTGGTAAAATAGCTTTCAAAAAGCCTACAAAAAAACAAGCAGAAGAGAAAACTGACCTGCAAGTGACCTCATCACAGAAATCTAAAGAAAAGGATAAGAAATCAAAGGAAAAGTCAAAATCCCAGAAAGTGAAGAACAGTAATTTGTTATCTTTTGACGACGATGAAAATGATGATGATGATGATGACACTTGATAGATGCTCTATGCAGGAATATTTCATAGGGCCAGACAAGGATTTTTGCTCCACTCTATTGTCATTGGACTCTTTCCCACTTAAAATAAATCTGCAACCGACGACTTTGAAAATATCTATGCAAAAAATATGATAAACCCCTTAATAATTGAATAGAGTTGAAAATAGTGTGACAAAAGTAGAAATTATTCAACATGAGCCACACTGTTTTCAAAAGACCTCTGCTGCAGATGTGTCTACGAGTGGAAAACGGTTAAGTTAAGGGGTATTTGACAGAATTTCCTCTGGAATTAGCTGGATTATTCTTTTTGAGTGCTTTCGGGCGATTTTCCATAGCCTCTCACCTCCGATTTATGTGAGAAAGTAGTCAGTGGCTTCGAAAGAATGTTGTGTAAGTACTGGTGTGGGTAAGCCAGGAAAACATGGGTAGGTGCACTGACCGCCGTGATATGACCAAAGCTGTTAAAACGGCGTTAAACTCCAAACAAACAAACAAACAAACTTTTTGAGTGCCCACAACATAGTATTTAGAGATTAAAGTTGACATTTTTAAGAACATGAAATCTGAGTCAACACTTTTTATCTTTTGAAAATTGTAGTGATACTTTTGGAATAGTACAGATGATATTGTTGTAAATGGTTTAGGGAGATTTCTTGTTACTTGTCAATGTGACGGGCATCATTCCTCTTCCAACAGTGGGTTAACAGTCTATATGGAAAGGTATCCAGTTACTTTGAAAGGCTGTTGTGTGAAGTACTGATGTGACAAACCAGGAAACACATTGGTAAAGTGGCCTCTCTGATATGACTGAATTTTTTTGAGAACGGTGCTAAACCCAAATAAATCAATATTTCCTTGCAATTGTTTGTGCACTTCAGAGCCATCAAATACTACAAGAGGAATTATTTTTAAAAAAAGTTTGAAAAGGGATGAGGGTTTTATATTTGCTCTTGTCTGTTAGTCTGTCCATCCTTTCCCGAAGTCACGAAGCTTCATATGAATCAACGGATTGTTCATCAGCAGGTGAAGTTGTGCACCTGTGGTTTTGTTTGTTGTTTTGCTAAAAAAATAGTTTTCACAACAATGTCATTGCTGGTAGCAGAAAAAAGAACAAACAGAAACAATTTCATTAAACTTTTTATTAAGAAACATCATAAAAAGCATGGCTAAATGTTGTTTTTTATTGATTTTTAGATCATAAATAATATAATATAATTATCACAGTTCATTGAAGATAAATAGTTTGTATAAATATTTGCCATTGGAATGTATTATTTTGCTATGAATAAAAAGCAATACTGTAATATTTTGACAGTTGTCATTGTTTGCGAGCATTCCTTTTAACATTTAAACCTTTCCCATGTACAGACACATTTGGTGTCATCTGCAGCTTATGACTTTTGAAAACCTTAGGGCAAATGGAGAAATTGCTCAAAATAAGCAATTTTTCCTTTGCCAAAATGTTTTCAAGATTTTCTATAGTTTTGTCAAATATATTTTCATGTTTGCCAGCTGTATCTAGGAAAGAAAACAGAACATCTTGAAAATATCAATTGTGGTTTTGATAGTGATGTAAACAGTGGGGGTAAAGGAGAAATTTATAAACATTTTTTTTATCAATTTTTCCTTTTCTTCAATGTTTACAAAAACTGTTGTCTGCAGAGGTGTCAGAAGTCTACTATATATTACTGCATGAATGGTCTGCTGTTACTATAATATCTATTTAGATCTATTCAGATCAAAGCTGCTAAACTGAAGCATTTTGGATTGAATGTCTAAATGGACAGTTTAATTTAATGGACATAAATCATGTAGTTTTAATGACAAACATTATTGTAAGTTATTATTGATGCATCAACTACTGATGTACTACATAGTTCAATTGATGACAGGGAGAAGTATTGCTCCACAACTTTCAGATCTCTATCTTCGCAAGTACTCTTATGTTGTATTCCAGGAGCATTTGGACAGATCCTACTACCAGTATGCTTTGTTGATGGGTTTAATAACTCTAGGAGTCAACTTAGATGACTTTCAAGCAGAATAAGCAGACAATTTGAAACCAACGAGGGAAAGGAGATACCTTTCAAAAATATTGTGAGAAAAGGAAAAATGGTAATTTCTCTTTTTCCCATAATATTTTCAACTAGGTATATCAACCTTCTTGTTATCCTTTTTTAAGCTCAGATGTTTTAACATCACGTGGACATATAAACATATTATATCAGGTGAAGATTCAAGTAATTAGCACTTGAAATACCATATATATTAAGAAGTCCTGAATGTTGAACAATCGCAAACTATTAAAAATGCATAATACTTTTTCAAGTTTTCAGAAACAATAATACACAAAATCAAACAAAACATTTTCAAATGCATTAATCCATTTTTCACATCTTTTACAAACAACAAGACTTAAATCGTGTAAAATATATAATAACAAATAAAGCAATTTCATTTTAAACAAACAATTTACATTTTTATCGAAGCACATGTTCACATCAGTTTTGTGTAAATATAATCATAAAAAAGTGTCGTATATCCATTTGTGGATATTTTTTATTGAGTTACTCCCTTTAAGTAATATACCCACTGTACATTGGAATTTCCACCAGCTGATCTTGGACATGAAACAATTAATTTTCCCATGACAGATGCTTTAGTTCCAGAGTCATTTCCATCAAATCCTACAGAAATTCTGTGATCTTTTCTCGAGCGAATATTCTCACTTTGTTTAACAAGATGGAACAGTGGATTATCGACTTGGAATGTGAAAGCTGTGGTACTGCCAAATACGTTTCTAAATGTGATGGTTGTTGTAGATCCGGCCTTGATCATAAAGGGACCTTGAGGTTTGGGGGCTACGCATGTACCGAACACTGGGAATGTGTACTCTCCGCCGGTTGGTGAGCTCACCACCAACATTGCTCTTTGTTCGCCGAGTCTCGAGGGTTCAAAAGTGACGTCCAGACCAACCTCTGTACCTCCTGTAGATCCAGGTGCAGCGGCTACTGTCTTGTCAACATGGAAGTCCGCATTGTCAACCTAAACAAGAAATAAGTGTTTTATTTTGTTAATCATGGCTTTTAAATTGATTTAAACCTTTCTCACATACATGTACACCAAGTCTGAAGCAGACGTCTTTGTAAACATTAAGGCAAACCTAAGGAAAAAGAACATTAAAATAAGAATAATTATTAACATAGAGTTGAAACAATGTGGCAAAAGGAGAAATTGCTGGTTTTGAGGCCAATTTGTAAAAATCAACTGATAATAATTTATCAATAAACAATGCATTTGTGTACCAGTATTTGCAAAAGAATATAATTTTGTCAAGAAATAATGATTGATCAACCCTTAACCACTTACAACACATTTGAAGCAAACAACTTGGAAAACATCCAGGCAAAAATATGGAATATCTATATAAATGAAAGTATAATTATTGAATAGACTTGAAAACATTGTGACAATGAAGAAATTGCTCATCATGAGCAATTGCTGATTTTGCAATATTGTTTTTAAACCCATGTCTGCTGCAGATGCTTCGAAATGCAGCTGCATGTGGGAAAGGGTTAAATATCTTTGCAGCAGACGACTTTGAACATATTTTGTTGAAAAATAGAAAATCTCTATAATTGAATGGATAACCTATTGACTAAAAGTGGAAAACATTGTGGCAAAAGGAGAAAAGGCTCTCCTTTTTTTGCAATTTCTTCTTTTGTCACTATGTTTTCCAAAAGCTGTCTGATGCAGAGATGTCAGAAAGCGTTAATATGAGTGAAAGGCTTAGCCTTACCTTGCATGCATAGTCAGTCTTCTGTTTCGCAAAGTTTAAGAACTTGGCGACTTGGACTTGGTTCTGTCCTAGACAAGTTCTGAAGTACAGAGCTCTCTCAGGACCAGCAGCTGTTGCCTTAAGGTTGAGATCATAGAAATACAGCCCCAGATCATTGTTAGTAAACTCCAGACGAGCGACGGTTTCTCCCACCCTCAGAGGTTGATACTCCAGTGTGAAGTCGGCCTGCAATGCAACAAAGAATATTGTATTGATTGATTGTTTGGTGTTTCAATAATTTTAGTTATATCACATTGTTTCCTGGGTAAGTTACCAGTACTTCCTGTCCATTTGTCTTGACACCAGCCAGTCAGTCAAAATGCTAACCCCACAGCCCTGAGCACCAAGGAGGGCAGCCATTGCTACCATTTTTATCCCTTTCCCACCTGTGGATGCATTTTGAAACATCTGCAGCTTTTAAAAACATTGCGACAAAAGGAGAAATTTCTCAAAACAAGCCATTTCTCCTTTTGACACAAAGTTTTCAACTTTTTGTAGTAATAATAAAGATTTTCCATATTTTTGAGTCAACATTTTTTAAGTCGTCTGCTGCAGAGTTGTTGTATGCAGGATAGGGTTAAAGTCTTTATTATGACCCGGTCTCGCATCAAGAATAGTGTATAACAAGTTATTATTTACTGCTTAACTGCCTGTTTTTATTTGCAACAGTTCATTTATTCATGATCCCTGGGTTAACAAACCAGTACTAAACTAGGAAATGTGCCTTGCCAAATGGCACCTGACCATGACCACTGCGACTTGGGATCAAACCCATGATGCCTGGTTTCAAATGTGCTGAACCGCCAGCAATCATGCTATATGACTTTAAATTGTTTATAAGAAGCTTCTTGAAAGTTTCCATAGCACCAACTCAAACTTATAACACAGATTGATCTGAATCTAAACTGGTCAAATATGCCTTTCTGCTCCACAACAGATGTTTTTTCAATTAATAAAAATGGAACAAACAATTTGTTAAAAGATGTTTTTAAGAAACAATAAATTTAGTTCACTAAACAAAACTGTAAAACTTGTTTGATTATATAAGGTGCTGATTTGGTAAGATGTGAGAGTCATAACTAACTGCCACGAAAGCTCCATAAATTTCTATACTTGAGAATGAAGACATCCAATCCTTAAACTTACATGAGAGTTTGGTGGTACATTAAGGGTACTAGGCATCAGAATTTCTGAATTATTACAATTGGCCTGAAACATAATGGCCTGGGGTAGTGGGTTCTCCAGCTTGATCTTATGATGTACACTCTGTCTGACGGGCGTTGTTAGATCTATAGTGTTGATAACTCCCGGTCGTAGAGCCTTAAAGGTCAGTTCGTAATACTGGTACTCGCCTGATTGTTCATTTATAAAGGTCACCTGAAATAAATAGGGTTATATATATAGCTACTGTTGACTGAAGTGGAATGTTTTCAAAGAAACTTTTGTTTAAAATTGGTTTAAAGTTTTTGAGCCCTGACCTACAAAAATAAAGCATATGGTTATAGTTTCTTGGCATAGGAGATTGTTTAACACTTTCTCACATACATTAAATCTGCAGCAGATGGCTTTGAAATAATTTAGGAGGAAATCACTATTTATAAAAAGTTTTGTTTTAGCATAGAGTTGAAAACATTTTGGCAAAGGAGAAATTGCTCACTGAGATGAGATATTTTCTACTTTAGCCAAAATGTTTTTTGTAGAAGGGCTTATACCAAGCAAAGACATACCTCAACCAAATGTTCGAAACAATTAGACTGAGGGTCTTCACTTCACTATTGTAAATCAAAATTATTATAATCTGAACATTATGGTAATTGGTTGAAAAAAGGTTTCATTCCAATCGCTTTCCAAATGTAGAATACATGTAAGTAAGCACCACAGTTATTTTGTTGCAAATACATTCATACATCCATGTATCATGATTCATATCTTGGTGTTTCTCCATGCATTCTTTCAAATACATAAATACATGTATCAATCAAAATACATGAGTGAATAGTATTTCAAATATCCACAATTTATTTGTTTGTTTGTATGGTGTTTTAACAATACTTTTAGTTATATAACAGCATTTCCTTGGTAAGTTACCAGTACTACTGGACCATTTATCCTGACAATAGTGAATGAGTGATTATGCTATCTCCACAACCCTGAGTGCTGAGGAGACATTGTTCATGATAAGCAATATCTTCTTTTGCCACAATGTATTCAGAAGCAGTCTGCTGCAAAGGTGTCTACATGCGGAAAAGGGTTAAAGAAAAGAAATAACTTACTTTAATGGCAGTAGTACTCTCTTTGAAAGCATAGAAAGCGAGTTTGAAATCTTTTTTACTACTTGCTGGAACATCAATATATTCCATATTTTTAAGTTGAATGCCTGTATCAAACTTTTCTTGTTTCATTGGGTCAACTTTCACACGGAACCTGTAATAGAAATATTGTTGCCTCTGTTATCTTCTTATTATATGTACATGTATGTTGTGATGATTGACTGAAGCATTGGCGAAAGGGCCATCCATTTCTACACCAATGCGCTTAAAAGCCTCTTTAGGAAAGTAGCAAGTTGAATGGAAAGAATGTTGTGTGGATAACTGGTGCAACAAAGTAAGGAAACACAGGTAAGTTGAACCTTATATAACTCAAATACTGTTGAAAATAGCATAAAACTCAAATCAATTGTATTATCTTGTTTTTAATATTTTGGAGAAAAACGGACAGCAAATAAACATTAACCCTTTCCCTCATATAGACGCTTTCTGACACCTCTGCAGCTGACGGCTTTTTGAAAACAAAGTGACAAAAGAAGAAATTGCTCAGAACAAGCTATTTCTCCTTTTGCCACAATGTTTTCAATTTTTAGTCATAGGTTATACATTCAATTATAGAGATTTTCTATTTTTTGACAGAATATGATCAAGGTCATCTGCTGCAGAATTGTTGGGAAAGGGTTTATAGTGTGACAGAATTCATAGATCCGAGATCATATTTTAAGCCACGCCCATCGCCATGCATTACAAACACAACAACAATAAATCGTTAAAAACTACCCGGTTCTCATGCATCACATGGCTGTTGTTGGTGATGCTGAAACCAGGCTCTGTAATCAAGTGTACCCGACGGAACATATCAATTTTTTATTGATTGGCTAAAATCTTGAATCTAATTTGCATACAAGATCTATGTAGTGCAGTTAAACTAAGTCCTTTCCCCCATGCAGATATGCATTTTGATGCATCTACAGCAAACAACATTGTGTATGCCTGTCCCTATAATGTAATGGTAACTCCAGACTAGGATAGATTGTAAATATATTTAAATACCTTTGTGGCTTTTTCAGCCAGTTTTGTACAGCCATCATTTCATTGTACCAATTTTTGCTGGGAATATCTCGGTTAATTTTACCATTAGGTCTTGGAGCATCAGCTGTACCAACCAAGTTAAACATAAGGCCTGTACCATCGGGGGCAGGGAAAAATATGGATCCCTGTAAATGGAAAGAACAAGTATTGTATATTTTGCCAACGAATTTTGATGCATATATGCAAACTACTTAGGAGAAATTGCTTATAATAAGCAATTTCTACTTTTGCCATGTTTTCAAAAATGAACCATCAATTTATAGAGCTTTTCAATTTTCTTTTGCCAAGATGTTTTCTCGCCTATCTGCTGCAGATTTGATGTACATGAGAAATTGTTACAGAAAGTACAATTAATTCTAAGTAAAATCATCAGAGTTTGTCTCTATCTGAAACCCTCTGACATATCTGTTGCAGATGGCATTTGAATACATTGTAGCAAATGGAGAAATTGATTCTCCTTTTGCCACAATGTTTTCAACACTTTTCAATAATGTTGCTTCTATTTATAGAGCTTTACAAATAGTTTTGCCAAGATGTTATCCAAGTTGTCTGCTGAAGATTTTTTTTTAGTTGTTTTACACTTTCCAACACCCTTGCAGCAGACAATTTTTGAAAACATTGTGACAAAAGGAAACATTTCCCACAATGAGCCATCTCTCCTTTTGGCACAATGTCTTCAACTTTATTCAATAATTTAACTTTCATCTTTAAATATTTTGCATTTTACTTGCCAAAACCATTTAAAAGTCCTCTGCAGCAGAATTGCTGTATGTGGGAAAGGCGTGAGGGTTACAGTAACATTTTGTCGTAAACCACTTACAGTGTGTTTCTTCCCCTCAGAGGTCATTGTTACTGGATGATAGGTCAGTTCATATTGCTTGGTTTGTTGAGGGTCCACCGAAAAGGAGACGGGGCCACTCCACTGTTCTCCCTCTATGATTGGCTTCAGGTGCCATGCCTGGTTTGTTTTGTTGGGTATTGTGAGGAACTTTGTGTCCTTGACCCGAACGTTGGTTGAGAAATGTTGACCTTCCCGTACCGGTGGTACTCCTTGACACATTCCTGTTAAGGTCAAGGTCAAAGGTTTGTGAGGACCACCCTCGAGTTTACAGCGAAGATTCTGAAATATAGTAGATGCTTATATATTACACAGTCATTGTTTAAATCAGGGTTTAAATACTTCACTAACATATAATTGGTATTTTAGTATGAATATAAAGCACTCAGAAGCAGCCATAAGTTTACATAGTCATTATCAGTTTACTTAATTTGATCTTTGAAGTCCTCTGCTTTAAAAATATACAGGTAATTTCTGTAAAGTTTGAACATTTTAAAAAATACATTTTTTCCCCCAATATACACAGGGAAAAGAAAAGAGATTGCTTTTATTAGCGATTTCTCCTTTCCCAACAAAGTTTTCAACTATCAGCAACTACAGTGACATCCAAAAATGTAAAATATTCTCAGAACTTTTTGGAAATGTCGGTATTATTCAGTACTATTATCCAGCAATTTGATTCTTCTGAAAAGTAAATCTTCATCTTCTGTGGAATTTGGCTTATCGGTACTCCTAGTCAATTGGTATCACAATCGCCATAAGTCAAACCAGTTATCAGTAAAATAGTTATTGACAAGAACTAACCTTGACCTCTTCTCACCTGAAGACATATTTGCTGCCGACCACTTTTGAGAACATTGTGACAAAAGGAGAAATTGCTCATAAAGAGCAAATTCTCTTTTTGACTCAATGTTTTCAACTGTATTCAATATTTATTCATTCATTTATAGATATTTTCAACATTTATTCAAAGATTTTTTCAGTCATTTGTTGCAGATGCATCTGTAGGTTAGAGAGGGAACATAAATGAGTATATACTTACATCATATCTTATATCTGGGTTAATTTCCTGAGGATGGAACGCCACTTCAAAAGTGACCTCCATTCCAGGTGTGATGTAGCCTACAACTGGATAGATGGAAAAGTCCGGTTTAAACTGGTCTATGTTCCAACAGAATCTGAAATAATATGCTTATGGTTTAGCTACTCTGAATTTTATTTTGTTGCTTTGTGAATTCACAATCATCATGATATTTGAAAATTGTTGCGCCGAGAGCAATGTGGACGTAAGCATAGCAAGTTGTATCGCCGAAGTGGTTAATTTGTACTAAAAAAAGGCAAGTGGAAGAAGAATCATGAAAGAGTTTATGTTCCTCAGGTGATCTTTTCAGAGATTTAAATTTATTCTTAAAATCATTCACAATGTTTACCCTTTCCCACTTGTAACAAATCTGCAGCAGACGACTTTGAAATAATACCGTAAACAATTGGAAAAATCTCTATAAATGTAAGTACAATTATCAAATAGAGTTGAAAATATTGTGGCAAATGGAGAAATTTCTCATGATGAGCAATTTCTGCATTGCCACAATGTTTTCAAAAGTCGTCTAGTGTAGAGGGGTCGGAAAGCATCTATATCTGGGAAAGGGTTAACCTTACTATGCCCATGCATGACTTTAATCAACATTTACATATGCCATAATGCGTAACTTGATTCACATTATATTACACGCTTTGTAATTTACAGATTTGGAATTAACCCTTCCCTTTCCAACTTGCAGACGCATTTTGAGTTATTGATGAGCAATTTCTCCATTTGTTATGTTTTTAAAAGTTTTATCTTGTAGATGCATCATAATACAAATGATGTTATTTCTAAAATAGCTGAATACACTAGTTATCTTAAAAGATAATAATGCAAAATGCAGATTAAAAGAATCTACTTTAGTAAAATTATAACAAATATTTACTTTGCATTCATATCGCCAGTATTAGACATGACAATTTTCCTTGACGTTTGACTTCGCTGTGTGACATTACCAAATGGTATTGCTATAGTATCCAGGGATACCTCCATACCAAGACATGAACTTTGTATCACAAACAATGGCTGAGAAAGACCTGCACATTCTAGTAAAACCTGTAAATATAAAATGTTTATTTGAAATAAAGCATGTTTTAAACTAAGTATTTACTTGATACATTGTATTTAATCCTTTCCCTCATATAGACGCTTTTTAAAAACATAGCTCAAAATGAGCAATTTCTCCTTTTGCCTCCATGTTTTCCACTTTTAGTCATAGTTATCCATTCAATTATAGAGATTTTCTATTTTTTGACAAAATATGTTCAAAGTCATCTGATGCAGAATTGTCGTATGAGGGAAAGGGTTAATGCAAAGCATGACATACAGCCAGAAGATGGAGAGCCGATCCTTAGTGTCTCCCTTCATAACAGAAAGGAAACACAAAAATAGATCCCTGACAGAACCAAGGGTGTGCCGAGAAAACTTGTGCCACTTGCCAATATGTTAGAAAGTGTAAGAAAAAATAAACAGACAGATCGATATAGTGTCTACCTGCCAACTGAAATGTTTTTTTTTTAAATACTTCACCATGTCACAGTGACAATTATAATTAAACAAGCCATTTCGACTTTTCAAACAAAATGCGAGTCAAACAGTTGCTTCTATGGGGGAAAATGTCAAAGTAATAAGAGATTAAGGAAGTGCAGCCAGAAAATAATTCCCTATATATTTTCTGTTATGCTATAAATAACAACCAGGAAGGAATAGAAAATATCTTTTCAAAGGAAGAGAAAAGTCCTAACATTCATTAAATATGCTACAATTATGTATGACATGTACCCAGGCCTGCATGTACCTTGTATGCAATTAAAAAATATTCAAAACTTAGGAATATTTTTAAAAATAAAGAAGTTCCTAATACAAAAATGCTACTTAACTGTTTACCCAATTTATTATTGAGATGTCTGCTTTGAAAACATCTGCATTTTTCGGGGGGAAAACATGGAAAAGTTTTTATCCATGAAAGTAAAATTATTTTAAACAGTTCAAAAACAATGTGCCTACTTTTGTAACTATGTTTTCAAAAGTTGCCTGCTGTAGTTGTATATGAAAAGGGATACATATGTTTATAATAAGATGTAATTTGTTGTACCTGTGCCATCCGGGACACTCTTCACGTAGGTCTGGAACATTTTCACCCGGGCTTCAGCATGGGTCTCCTTCCCCAGACCCTTGGTAAAGTTGTCCAGCATGACACCCATGATCTTTTTGTAGTCATCGTCGCTGAGTATGAATGGCCGCAATATATTCTCAATCTGAAAGTAGTGAAAATATGGCATAAGATTGATATGAAATACTACTTGTATACAAAATGCAGTGACTTTTGCAGACGACATATTCATGCCAATCATGAAGATTGAAGATTCTGTAGCAGTTTTCTTCAATATTGCAGTCTCACAAGATAATTTAGCTTACCATCAATTAAAATCTTCTGAAACGATAATGTCAATGGCACAAACTAACACCACCAATTGAATGGAATGATAAATAAATAAACCCACTACAAACAATATGATGCAACACTCTTCAAGTATTATTTAAAACTCAAATAAGTCAACAGATCTGACTGTGTCCAACCATTTAACATTCTAAACTATTAAAATTATATAAAACCCTTTCTTTAGCTCATTCAATAAATTCAAGTGTCTTAACCCGTTCCCTCATACGACAATTCTGCAGCAGACGACTTTGAACATATTTTTGTCAAAACATAGAGAATCTCTTTAATTGAATGGATAACCTATGACAAAAAGTGGAAAACATTGTGGCAAAAGGAGAAATTGCATGTTTTGT
>JAUELF010238775.1:0-12785 GCA_031471495.1 Clinocardium nuttallii
CACCTACCCATGTTTCCTGTATTTCGCAAACTAGTACTCGACAAAACACTCTGTCCAAGTAATTGACTGCGTTTTCACATCAACTGTTAGCCATATGCTAGATAAGATTATTTTTTTTTTCATCTTAATATGTTACCTTCATTAAATAAAGATATTATTATTAGTATAGCCCTTTGATGAAAGTCGAAAGAAGCTTGTCACATTGACATTTGTCAATGTTCGAAAATAATATTGGCCGATGTGGGTTCGAAGTTACAACCCTTGGATTGACAGGCAGCACCGCTATCGACAAAGCTAGTGGCTCGGCTAAAATGTATGAATTCAATACATAGATGTTATGATTGCACTTTTAAATGAGCAAACAGATTTGGGTTGAACCTTTTACTATTCTACGAATCGGTCTGTTTCGTTGACAAATGTTTTAATGAGACTTGGAAATTTACAAATTCTGAAAAAAAAGTCCGATTTGCATAATCTAGGCCGAAACGTAGCTTAAGGCGAGTTAATTAATTCGAGATTGATGCATACAATAGAACGTGTGTAAACAATTAGGCATCGCTTCTACTGCACTTGTTTATACGTTAACTCACATACGTCGATTTCGTCTATGTGTGAAATTGTAAGTTGTATGCATTTTGATAGCGAACAATCCGCGTTCAGGTTATTATTTTCAATAACATTTCTGTTCTGATCTATATGCATGTAAATTTGAGAAATAAATTATTACATTCCTCATGTTCTGTAATGAGAGTTAGTATACCATATTAAAACATTGATAATCGAAAACAAAGTTTGTGTGAGGGTGACTACACCATGCGAGAATGGGTCTTATTACATACAAAGTCAAACCTGTGTTTTAAGACAACCCATGGGAAGTGAACAATCCTATCTTTGGTCTTTAATTACAAGGTCATTTATACAAAGAAAAGAGTATTTGGAAAACTAAAAGTATGGTCGCTATTAACAGGAATTGCTTTTCAAAGGGGTCTTAATGACAGGTTCGACTGTATTCACGGACAGTGAAGACCCAGGCGTGCCAATACATCCGCGTTGTCGTACATAACTCTTCATTGTACGTGTATGTGGAATTTGATGTTTGATTTTTTGACTACGGTCGAAGGTGGTGAACTTCTTTAACCACTTCACCATTTTGAACATGTTTTTTCTTTTGCCGCAATGTTTTTAAAGGTCGTCTGATGTGACAAGTTGCGTCGTCGGGTGAGAATAGGTTAAACAAATGTTCAAGGTCGATTTTTCCAATGTTAAACGCAGCAGCAAACATCGAAAGGCGGTTTTGTGAATGACATATCTTGGACAAACCAGTTACCAAAGGTAGATTTTCACAGTATATAACGCGGCTCACATACCTATTGTTTTATACTTCAGATAAGTATATATTGAAGACTCGTGTGAACCTGTGCAGTATCACAGTTACACCATAGTATTCACTGTCCATATACAGATTAACCTGTGTTTAAAGACCACATGTGTTCTTTAGTTGCAGATCTTTTTAAGCAGAAAGTTATTAATTTGAAAAATAAAAGTGTGATTGCTATAGACAGAGAATTGCTATAAAAGGTGGTCTTTATTACAGGTTTCACTGTGGACGTTATTTAGTCAAAGAAACATCTTTTGGGATAACTAGAAGTACAGCTCAACCAGATTTTAACCTTGAAATAAAAGGGAACCAGCGAATCAACAGAAGCGGCTCATTTAGTTTAAACTTATTTATTTTACATCGATTGCGAAACAAGCTTTCGGCTTATATTAATCACGCTCGATGTCTGCTTCCTGGATACTTAACCAGTACTCGCGCCGTTTGTGTGGACAAATCACAAAGACAGGTCCCGCTAATCACGTGACTCGAACCAGGGACCTTTGATACGAGAGGCAGACGCTCTACCTCTGCACTACTGTCTTCGGCTCATTTATAAATGGCATGTGTCCATGTATGAATTGTCATTCGGGTCTATCTCATTAAAATCAGACAAAAATATTTCGCTGTAAGTTAAGGTCTGGTTTTTAACGAGATTGGTTTCCGGCATTAGTAAAGTAAATGTGCCTGCCGCGTTTATCGATTGTATGTATCATTGACTCGCCGTTACGGATGTTAATTGGAATCAAACTAATGGGGACAAACATCTACTCTTTTCTTAAAATACGCATGTGTGTGGGACGAACGAACTAAAATGAATGCACAGTCTCATCCAAGTATTCACTTTACGCGAATGCATTGAAACCTTTAATTGCTAAAGGCAGCTCAAATATCTAGTCCAACCTGTCCTTATAGCCCACCCATGGAAATAGAACAATCTGGTCGTTGTTCACAGGTGGTCTTTAACTGCAGTATTTTTGTTACAGTGATTAAATGGGAAATTAAAAATGTCGTTGCTATAGGCAGGGAATTGTTATACAAAAGTGGCCCTTTGCACAGGTTTGACTGTAACTAG
Source organism: Clinocardium nuttallii (assembly GCA_031471495.1). Lineage (NCBI taxonomy): Eukaryota > Metazoa > Mollusca > Bivalvia > Cardiida > Cardiidae > Clinocardium > Clinocardium nuttallii. Next base: position 2,451 of record JAUELF010238775.1, read on the forward strand.
ATCGTACTATTGGTGTCGGGGGAGACAGTGGCTCAAAAGCAGAGCGCCAATCTCGTGATCCAAAAGGTTCGTGTTTTATTCCTGTAAAAGCCGAATCAAAACTTCGGACTTTCCTACCAATTCGGTGCGACCAAAGACTAAACATGGTATAAATGGCTGCCCGCCTTAGCCTTTAAAAGTTGCGGGGTTAGCATAACGACCGACTGACTGGTGTCAGGGTATATGGACCTATAGTACTGGTAAATTACATAGGAAGCGCCGTGGTACATCTGAAAAAAAGTGTTAAAGGCGGCGTAACCCACCAAACATTATAACAAGAGCAAGATGATTGAGTTTTCAACATTTTATCAGTTAAAATCACGGCTTGTTAACATACCCATTTGTTTCCTGGCTTGCGTACACAGTGCTTCAGGCAACAGGCTGATTTTGCCATTGGTTGGGAAGAAAGGCGTTTGACGCATAGACTTTTGTCAATCTTCGGAAACCATGTTAGCTAAGCAGGGGTTATAATTCACATCACCTGGATTGACAGCCCGCATCGTTACCGTTACAAGGGAAAGGGTTCGTTATCAGTATACATGTACATATACGAAGAGATTGACACAGACTAAAATAGTTGTTATAATTTACAACTACTTTGGCTCCAAAAAAATGGTAATAACTTGTCACTACAGCAGGAAACATCGTGTTATTAATGTAAACTCGTTACTTCATCGCATGAATAATGTCGACCATTGTCAAGCATTTGGTATCTTTATAGGTTTTTATTACAGTTTAAAGCAGTCCACAAAACTGAAATAAATATTGCTTTAATTGAGTCATTTCTCTTTTTGATACAATGTTGCAATTCTATCAAATAATTGTATCCTAGTAAATGGGGATTTTAAACGTTTTCTAAATCGTCTGCACCAGATGTTCTGTATGTGGGGAAGTTTTTAGACCTTTGACGGGGAGTACGCAAACAATGAAACATTATAGGTTCTACATAATGTGCAAAGGGTTATAGGCTAGTCCGTACATAATACGTAATAGATAGTTTTTAATACATATAGTGCTTTATTACTCCGCTTTCAACAATATTTCAATTATAGGCCAGCGTGTCCTGAATAATGTGTCAGTACTACTGGTCCATGTTTCCCGACGCCATCGAATAAGCCGTAACGGTAACCCAGCAACCCGGAGCGCAAAGGTGGGAAAGCTATTATTATCATTTTGTAACGTTTTTGGTATGATCCTGTCGGGGATCAACCCAGCTACCTCCCATGCCCGAGGCTTTACCACTACACACCACCGCGGTTATTTATGTGGCAGAAATCTCGCGAGTCATTGCTAAACTTTTAAAAGTTGTTAGTTGTATTCGTGGTTTACGCACTCTTTAAGCTTTGCATTATACTCGTCGACAGAACACGCATTCCGCAAAATCCCAAGGTTAACACACCAGAAATAGGCTAGGAAGGGATCGATCATGATTGTAAATAACCAATCGGCCAGGATAGCTTCCTATATATGTTATAAGTCATCCACAATGCTCTAAAAGATAAAACATGGGACATTTTATAGCGTTAAATGTTGTTTCCAATGGAGATGCACGAATGGTTAAACTTCCGTCTTCTGTATAGGCGACTGTGTTACGGGTAATAGTGTTTTACACCGCTTTCAACACTTTTTCAGTTATATCACGGCGCTTCCTGACTAAGTTACCAGTACTTATGGTCCATTTATCATGACACCAGTCAGTCAGTCAGTGAAGACATTACTTCCATTTTCAAAGTATTTTGTATGACCTGGCCGGGGATCGAACCTGCGACATACCCTTACCCGAGGCGGCCGCTCCATCACTACACCACCGAGGCGGTCGTTTTACGGGTAATGTTTTGCTTTCATATCAATCATGTTGTATATACCACAAGACAATACTTTAGTTTTGTTTTAGCAGCAGGCCGATATGAATAATAAATCCATGAGTAAACTGCCACAGTATACATGCTCACCTGTGCCATACCTCAAGAACGCAAACGGTGGTCTAGCCGATATATTGTGACCAAGTTTGGTGAAGATTGGATTCGGAATTATCCTGTTAAAGGACGGACAAAATAAATGTGGCGAGGTAAATTTATCAACGGTCCATGTATAATAACTACATGTATGGATTGTACTGTAAGTGGCGATATGGCTGGGTAGTATGCACATAAACAACACTCATATAATAAACAGCTTCTTTCAATGAAATTCAAAATATAAAGCAGATTCCAATGGTCTTTCAAACTTAATTCATTGTCGGTTGCTATTTGGTTGGATAGTATGCAAATACACAAACATGTATGTGGAACAACACTCATTTAATAACTAAAATCAATACGTTTACATTAAAAATATCAATAGTTAACAATAAACTGATCATGCTATAGTATTGCCTGTAAAGTAAATAGAAATGATCAACAGTTTTATACCTAATCATTATGTGTACGAGTCGTTATCTTCGAAAACCTCACACTTAACAATTGCTAACGATCATGTTATTTGACAGATCATTTGAATGTTCTGATAACAATGTTGAAAAAGGAGAACTATGCTACTTGTTCTCCCTTTTACGTGCACCCAAATGTTTTCAAAAGTATTCTGCTGCAGCAATGTCTAAGGTTGTCTTATCATTGAAAAATGTTTTTCCTACGATTTTTCACGAAACACTATATTTGCTCTAAAAAGTGTCAGACAAAGGGGAGTAATTGTTTAATTTTTTCCCATCTGCATCACAAGACTTTATAAAATAGTGTGGAGAAAGGAGTTTTCTCCTGTCACTGGCACCATAGCTCAATAGGTGTGGACTTGTTTGTAAACCTTAAAGCCGTCCCGAATAACTGCTCAAATACGTAATCTTCTGGGGCAGAAGAAAACCGGTGAGTTTAATTTAAAATAAAAAAAACGTAAAAAATTCAACACATTGGATTTCATACCTGTCTGTATAGAACGGTAGTGTCTAATTTTGTTCAATCACATATATACAGTAATGAAGTAACCATAAGTATACAAGTCAAGCAATTAATTGCACATATGAAGAACACTATAATAAATCCAGTTAAGTTAATAAGATTTTCATAACAAATGCGTTTCACGTACCACAAGTGTCGCCTGAAAAAGTTTGACAATAAGTGAGAAAATTGCTCAATGAACAGACGACGGAGAAGTGATCCCTAAGTGTGTCTTAATGCTTTAGAGTCAGGCGACACAAAGACAACAAGTAGTCATAATACAGTTTGAAACGACTATATAAACACACAGACAGAAAACATGAGCTGTGTTCCAGGAAAGCCACATAAACCAATAATCCAGCACACACAAGTGTTCAAATTTGGATCGTCACTGTTCCCTTATTAGCCTAACAGTGTTGGTTTTCATGGAACATATCTCAATCATATCACGATACATGTGTATATTAAATGATGTAATAAACGTATTTAGGACAATAATATCAAGTAAGATACTAAAGATAGACAGTTTGAGAAAATTACATGTACTTTTTATAGTGTTGAGTTATAGTTTAAAGAAGGACTGCAATTATCTGTTAAGGTTAACTAATGTTGTTCTTGTTTGAGGTGGGACAGTTAAGTCATGCTCGTGACATTTTGAGTACTTTTCAACATTCATGAAAAAGGTACATTGTTTGCTTCACAGAGACTTAAAACAAACAAAAAATGGAAAGACAAGCAAGTTTTACGAAAGGAAAATGCTAATGTAAAATGTACTAAAGCCGTTACTTTTCTAAATTCCTAAATTAAAATGATAACAGTTTACCTGATATATAACAGAAAACATTGCACAAAAAAGGAGAAATTGCTAAATTTCTCCTTTCCTACAATGTTTGCAATTCTTAATAAAAAAGTATATCCCCAAATTCCAGACATTACATTTGTGTACCTCAAAATTTGTGGGCTTCATGCTAAACTGCTGTAGATAGATTTTGTTCAAGATGTAGTTACAAAAGTTTTGCATGAAGCCATTGAGATGCTTTCAAAGCAGAAAATGTCTCATCAGGAAAAACAGTATATAAATGCCTTTTGAAATAATGGAGTAATGATTTTACTACAGCACTATTATACATATAACAATAAATAGAAAACTTTCCAATGTAAAGTAAAACAACAGATCTTATTAAGAATTATAGTTCTTATTTAGAGGTTTTGAACTTGTCTGCAAATCTCATTCGTGAATTCTGAACACTTGGAATTCCCTCCTAGATCTCCAGTCAAAATCTGAAAAAGATAAATATAATATGTACCATGCCTTTCAAACAAAATTAGCTTTCTGACCTCTCTGCAGCAGATGGCTTTTTGAAAACAAAGTGACAAAAGGAGAAATTGCGCAAAACAAGCAATTTCTTCTTTTGCCAGAATGTTTTCCTCTTTTAGCCATAGGTTATCCATTCAATTATTGAGATTTTCTATTTTTTGACAAAATATGTTCAAAGTCGTCTGCTGCAAAATTGCTGTATATATGAAGGAATTTAGGGTTGAAGTATAATCAAACCTGTGCTAAAGTCTAGTAATGACAAACTTTGAATAATAATTCCCTGTCTGAAGCAACCACACTTTTGGTTTCCCAATTACTTATTTTCTGCATAAATGACACCGAAGACCACCTGTGAACAAAGGTCAGTGTGGTGCCTTCCCATAGGTGGTCTTCATACACAGGTTCCACTGTAAAAGGCATGTATGCACATTGATCAGATTGCATAACGTGGTTACTATTCTCAAGATGTCCATAAAATACTTGTAAACAAAGATAGAAAACAGGAAGGAGTCTCATGTTACATATATTTTGTTAAGCCCCCTTTCAAACATACAGACACATTTTGCCACATATGCAGAAGTAGACTTTTGAAAACATTGAGGCAAATAAAGAGCAAATGGTCTGTTTGCCACAATGTTTTCAACTTATTGAGTTCTTTTTTTTTCATTTGTAACATATTTTTGCATAGATGTTTGTCCAAGTCTTCTGCTGCAGATTTGTTGCATGGCGGAAGGTCTAAGATGCAATATATATCTTAAATTATTACCTGTCCCTCTCTAATAACACTAAGGGCAGCAGTTTCAATTCTGTCAGCGTATGGGTTAAGTCCCATGTAGCGTAACATCATTACGGCACTGAGGAGCAATGCTGTGGGGTTGGCCATGTCTTTACCAGCTATGTCTGGGGCTGTACCGTGGACCTGGAAATAGATAAGAGTAAAGTCAAAACTTGTGTTTTCAGTCACCTCTGTTAATTAACCCATTCCTTCATACTAGACGCTTTCTGACGCCTCTGCAGCAGGCGACTTTTAAAAACCCTGTGGCAAAAGCACAAACTGCTTATAATGAGCAATTTTTCCTTTAGCCACAATGTTTTCATCTTTATTTTATCATTATACTTTCCTTTATAGCGATTTTCAATATTTTTGACTAAATATGTTTAAAGATGTCTGCTGCAGATTTGTTGTATGCGGGAAACGGTTATGCTTAACCAGTCAACTGCCTTCAACAGTTAGGTGAAGGTTAACAATAAAACATTCTTTAAAAATTTGACATAAATCAACTGCTTGTCTTCAGCAGTCACAATTTTAGATCTGTTTTAGGTTTGCTGCCTGTGAGACACAACTTTGACTTGTATTAACCCTTTCCCTCATATGTCAATTCTGCAGCAGTCGACTTTGAACATATTTTGTCAAAAAAATAGAAAATCTCTATAATTGCATGGATAACCTATGACTGAAAGTGGAAAACATTGTTGCAAAAGGAGAAATTGCTCGTTTTGAGCAATTTCTTCTTTTGTCACCACGTTTTCAAATAGCCGTTTGCTACAGAGACGTCAGAAAGCATCTATCTGAGGGAAAGGGTTAAGAAACCACTTGTCTTCAGCAGCTAGGCTTTGAGATCTGCCACAATTATAGCAGCCTGAGACAAGTTTGCTTTTTGACTCTCTCCTGGTGGCTACCTGGGACAACTTTGATTTGTTTTAAACAGCCAAACTTTGACTTGTATTAATCAACCACTTCAGTCACTTGTCTTCAGCAGCTAAATTTTGACCCTCTCCTGCATGACTGTCTGAAACAACTTTGCCTGTATCATAACAATGTTATTTTCATCACATAATTTGTTTATATATCTATATACATGTACAGTGCAACCTTTAGCAGAGGCAAATATATGCAGCTGTTTGGGATCAGAAATCTAATGAAACCTTTATTTTCTTTGCTAATGATGAAATTAAACAGATCAGTTGACAACCTAAATGAAAGTATAATAATTGATTAGAGTTGAAAAATACAATTTTTCCTTTTGCCACAACTCTCAAAAGTTTTTCATTTTACAGAGCCAGAAACCAACATATTAATTGAAATGTTTCCAACCCTTTATAGAATTTAATATTTGATGCCTTTCTTCGAAAACATTGTTATAAAAGTACAAGTGAGCAAAATGAGCATCACATAATTTGTTTACGTGTACAGTGCAACCTCCATTTGCCACAATGGTTCCAAATCTTAATCAATCTCTATACTTCCACTAATCTCAATGTTACATTTTTCCACTTTGGATGACTCAAACATCATTATAATCACGATATCAGGCAGTTTCCTTTATATTCCACTTGTAGATGCATTTAGAAGCATCTGCTGCAGACGACAATTGAGAACGTTGTGGATAAAGAAGAAATTGCTCACCATGTTTTCATCTCTTATATCTTTTAATTAAACACTCATTTATAGAGATTTTTCATATTTTTGCTTATATGTGTTTAAACTTGTCTTTGGCAGATTTGTTGGTTTTATTTCAGAAATCACTGAATAAAACATAGTTTAAACCTGATTTAAACAATATTTTATTCAGTGATTTCTGAAATACAATTCAATTCATAAACATATATTTTAGGATAAAAAAGAAAGCTACAGCATATTTTAAATCTCCCTAAATGGCTTTAGTCGTCCATATTCTTGCCTGGATGTTGTTGAAGTTGTCTACAGCAAAAATTTTAAATGAGGAAAGGGTTCAGCCATTAAAAAAAATCCTTTTGTCCCAGCCTTGTCAGACGGGGCCATTTAGTCAATCTTTAAGAGAGATAAGGTTGATGTCATTTGGACATATAAATATAAATGTCAGAAGGTTCCCGGCATGATTAATCTACTTATGTCTGGTCTATCCTGCTATTTCCTCATGATGCAATGTTTTCAACCCCTTTCTACATGCAGATGCATTTGGAAGCATCATTGAAGAGAAGAAAGAAATAAACTTGTTATAAAAGAAGATTAGTTTGTTTGCTTGATTGGGGTTGTATGCCATTTTCAACATTATTTCAGTTATATTACAGTGACAGTTCACTTCTTCATGATCCCTGGGTCAACAAACCAGTTCAAGACTAGGAAATGTGCTTTGCCTAAGGACACTCCACCATTACCATGTGCCGTGACTACAATAATATTATAAGAAATTGCTCATTAATTTGAATAGAGGTTGTTTGGGGTGACGTGGTGCTCTATAGAGGTAAAACTCACATTAAATGTACTCTTGTTATTAAGAATCCTCAGATGCCATTTTAAGAGATTATACAGTTTCTGTATCAAAAGTATGTACAGAATAACCTGTAATGGTTATTATATTTGCATAATATAATTTCTTTAAATAAATGTAAAAATAAATTGTTAAGACAGTGGAGATTTAAATAAGTCATGCATTTTGTTGTTTCTTGAAGTTTTACACTATTTTATCTCAGATTTATTGTGTCAACAGGGATTATACATAATTCTTGGGTAATCAAACCAGAGCTAGGCTAGGAAATGTGCCATGACCAAGGGCACACCACCATAACTGCCACAAGCTGGGATCAAACCAAGGTCTGCTGGTTTCAAATCACCCATGCTAACCACTTGGTGAGGGTGAATTTCTAACTGTACTGGTAGACTAACCAACTTAGCTTATTTGTGTATATTAATAGCTCTATGAAATGAACTATTCATACAAGTATTACAAGTTAATCAAATAAGTGTTGCTTTCCTGAAGTTCCTAATCAATTACATTAAAACATAAGGGCTGACAGGCTTCTGTCAATTTAATCAAATCTGATATTTCCTTATGAATCAATAGGTTTGGTTTCATGTTTGTCCCAGTCCTCATACAGATGGCTTTTGAACAAACTTTATGCTCTTTCTAAAAAAACATACTTTGATTTGTGTAGAGTAAAGATTAAAATTTCATGTAAGTTTGTTAGTGAAATTGATTATCTTAATAAGATTAACTATTAGCTATTTCATCACATAAAACTTTTTCATTATGTTGAAATATCTGAAAATATGCTACTTCAGCTGATTTGATGAAAATAAAACACAATAACATAGTCATTTGCCTTGAAAACATTGTGAGAAAAGAGGAATTGCATGGTATTTTTTGCTATTTGTGAGTTTTAAAACATATCGATCAACTAAACAATAAACTCATTTTGAGTAAAGAAACAAGTTTATTACATTTCTATCCATCAAAGATAAGGATATCTCGGTGAAAGAAAATTCACAATTGTTGATTTTCACACCACAATTGCGCATGCGTGTCCCTCCCTTTTTTCCACGACCACGCCTCACCGAAAAAAATGCGCAAAATAGGTAAAAAAACGAAAAAAATAATCCATAGTTAACATAAACTATGGTGGAAGACGCATATTGAAAAACTAAAAGTATTACAAAGAATAACAATGAAATGTAATAAACAGATTATTCAACTTATTTTTTCAAAGATTAGAATATATTTCACTCGCCGTCTTGTGAATGGGAGGAGTCACTCCCATTCATGCGACGGCTCGTGAAATATATTCTTATCTTTGAAAAAATAAGTTGAATAATCTCTATACCCTTGGTATGTTACACGTACTGTCGTTGAGTTTATCCCACAAAGGGAACATTAGTTATAAAGCTGATTCCACAGCTAGCATGTTTGATATCTGCGAAATCAAACCAAACGATGCAGAACGTCACGCCACCTCACCCCAAAGTCGGTATTACTTACGTATATTCCGTTGTTGAGTTGTTAGCACTCGGGATTGGGGAACGCGTGTGTGTTTCGAACGCTGCTTACAGTGTACCCTTTGACAAACCACATGTTAAGACCTATAGTACCGTTTAGTTATCCAGGGATGATCGTAGACAAGTGTCCTGTCGACGTGATGCAACTTAGATATAGCTGAAAATGGTTTGATTTTTTAAACTGCTGTCAGTCTGTCTAAATATGCACTGTTTTATTCACAGTAACCTTTGTGTTGATTCATTTAACTTTCCTACCTTTGACTTTACATGGGGGACGTGTCAAACATATCGGTTGTATGAAAAAAGGAAACTAAGAATTGAAATTCAGATTAAACTTATCAAACATGATATTGGTCTACAGAGTTTCATCAGAAAGCAAGGATAAGAAAGATCTAGTAGATTTCGTTCTGATTGAACCGGCCAGTAAAGTTTAAAGACCACCAATGGGAAAATAACGATCCGGTCTTTGTTCACGGGTGGTTTTTAATTACAACGTTATATATACAGAAAATTAGTGGTCGCAATAGACAGGGAATTGTTAAACAAATGCAAAAGTGGTCTTTAGCACAGGTTTGACTGTATTAGTGGCTCTGTCGCCTGTAATAATTAATTTACTTCTAAACCCGACAATAAACTTCATCACCTTGTTCTTTTACCAACAACTCTAAATGTTTGTTAACCCGAATTCATATTCACGAACAACGTACACAACCTTTCCAACTTGCAAGCGCGCTATGGCGTTTTTGAAGCAGACGGTTATTGAAAACATTATACAGCTTAATACGAAAGACCGGTGGTGACTTCCAAACTTCATACTTCACACTTCACACTTCACACTTCATACTTCACACTTCATGGATAATATGTTTGAAGTGTGAAGTTTTAAGTCTGAATTCATAGATAATATGTTTGAAGTGTGAAGTGTGAAGTATGAAGTATGAAGTGTGAAGTGTGAAGTATGAAGTGTAAAGTATGAAGTGTGAAGTGTGAAGTGTGAAGTATGAAGTGTGAAGTGTGAAGTGTGAAGTGTGAAATGTGAAGTATGAAGTTTGGAAGTCACCACCGGTCTTTCGTACTATTGTCATGGATTAATTGTATAAATGGTGTTTACCGTCGCACATCACGTCGGCCAATGCACATATCAATGTCTTTTCTGGCTTTCGTATACCTGCACTCAAAACAACAGTCTCTCCACGCAGCATACTGTTATACCATTGGTGAAAGGAGAATCTTGTAACGGTGACGGTGACTTTTGTCAAACGTTGGAAAGAATGTAGGCCGAGCTGGGGTTCATA
>JAUELF010238797.1:0-12783 GCA_031471495.1 Clinocardium nuttallii
TAGGTCTCTAGGTCAAATTTAAGGAATATCTTGTGAACATTCAGGTGAGCGATCCAGGGCCATCATGGCCCTCTTGTTAATAATATCTACGTCAATGTGTCAATAAAAAGCTTGAAACAACTTTCGTAAATTATAGATCTAGATCTAGACTAGAGTCTGGTCTACACCACTGGCATCCCATGCACAAAATAAAATCAGTTTAGATCTAGATATATATAATATTGATCGTAGAATCATGAGCTTCAAAAGAGTGGTTTGATTTAGTAAAGGATATATCTTAGATCATAAAAGCAGAGACAAATAATTTAATGAACTGTATAAGTTGGATTTTAAGATAGAACTCTTAAAATAATTCAGAATATTTAGCCATGTGTAGAAAATGGCGAATGGGAGTCGGTAGGCTTCTACGCGGACATTGGATTTTTTGCTTTGATAACCTCGATATTATGTTCATTGAAATGACGTCACCTTTTCCTTGCAGTGCTTCTCCCGTCGCGATCGTGTCATATCGTTTGTATGACGTTTGCAATGCTTGTAACTCAAAACGTGACAAACTTGAAAGCCATAGTCTATGAGAAAAGATCTAGATTTTAATTTTCGTACAAAGAGCAAAATTGATATTCTAAAATGGACGTTTGTTCGTGGAATTTTCTATACGCACATGCGTATTGTGCGTAATGGGCGGTACGCCCTTGTCAAAGATGTTGAAACTTTGTCAGAATGTTTTGTTTGAATGATATCTTAGCAGATTTCTAAATATGGTTCTTGTCCATCATGTCATGTTTGAACTAGGGCACAACATCAAGGATAATTTGTTAAGTCCTTCCCACATACAACAAATATGCATCAGACAATTTGGAAATGTCTAGGCAAAATATGGAATACATCTGGACGTGTAATAATTGAATAGAGATGAAAACAGTTTTGGAAAAGGAGAAATTGTTTATTATGAGCAATTTCTCTATTTGCCACACTGTTTCAAAAAGTAAACTGCTGCAGAGGTGTCAGAATGCATCTGCATGTGGGAAAATGTTTATGTACAACTGACAATAAGGAGCAATGATTGTACTCATGTTAGTGTGACAGGGCTGCCCTTGTCCACTTGTTATTAGTCCCCCTATCAGACTATTAGGGGACCATAGATTTATATTTAGTTTAACCTCTAACTCAACACAATTATTCTTCATAGCAAGATGATGTGTCATGCTCAATAACTAGCCACTTACTTCAAAGGTCAAGGTCAGACTTGAAGACTTTGTTCTGCAATTTTTAGAACTTCACACATCTAATCAGAACCATGGACGTAGATAAGTTCTTATCTACGTCCCTATCAGAACCAAAAAGACCATGTATGTCCAAGGGCATAACTCTAAAGTCATGAGGTTTTGACAGAATAATGGGCCTTTTTCAACATATACATTTTTGTCCGGAAGGGGACTTTTGTATTCCTTGCAATACTCCATTAACTTGTTGTAATAGTCTTATACAAATTTGATTCTGTGGAATTTTGCTATGTTATCCTTATCTATTTTGTCTTTCTGCAGGTGGATACAACCAAAGTCTCTGATCACTTTGATAAAACTCAAGTCTCCAGACACATTGATCCAATGGTGAATCGGATCAAGCTAATTGAGTATGAGACAAACCAAGTTAAAACATTTGTTGAGCGTGCACAAACAGAAAATGATGATAAAATAACAGCGATACAACGCCAGCTTGTCGATGTTATGAACCATTCGAGACAAGGAGGAGGAGATGTCGCATCAGTAAATGTTGACCAGAAAATAAGACAGGCAATGGAGATGCAACAAGGGTCAAACAATGAGAAATTCCAGCAACTTGAAGTTAAAACAGGAACTTTTGAAGGAATTGTTTCAGCACTTCATAGAGAGATTGAGAAAACGATTAATGCGATTGAGAGAATGGAGCAAAATCGAAGAGTTATGAAAGAAGCGATGGATCAGAGCCAACTTAAGTTACGGACATTAGAGAGGACAATTGCGGTCAAGGATGTTGCGATTGCTGAGCTTGAACTGCGCGTACAGTCAACAGAATTTGCAAGCTATGATGGATACTTCATCTGGAAGGTGACGGATTTCACAAAGAAGCAACAAGATGCAATTCAAGGCAGGAGTATAAGCATCTACTCACCTCCGTTCTATACAAGTAGAAGAGGCTATAAAATGTGTGCCAGACTCTACCCCAATGGGGATGGTATGGGAAAAGGAACACACTTGTCCCTATTCTTTGTCGTGATGAGGGGACACTTTGATGCATTACAGGCTTGGCCTTTCAAGCAGAGAGTTACATTCTGTCTGATCAATCAAAGTGGAAAGGAGCACGTTTTGGATTCCTTCAGGCCTGACCAAAGTAGCTCTTCTTTCAAACGACCCACGTCAGACATGAATATTGCGAGTGGATGTCCTCTATTTTTGAGACTAGAAAATTTACAGAGTTCTATAAATGGTTTTCTAAAGGATGATACTCTCTTTGTTAAGGTGATGGTCGATTTAAATGATCCGCCACTAACTGAACCGTTGCAAAAAACGGAAGATAGAATACATGTGGCCGAGATTTCTTCAAGTGCAACAGCCTAGATCAGTGTTGCTTGTTAACTAATGGTCACATAGCTCTAGTAATACATACGACAGTCAGAATATATAGTTTACTATTACCTTGAGTTGGTCAAAGGCAGTATATTTCTAGTATGTTTGGCCATTTACACAATAATTATATGGCAACAGACAGACATAATATATTAATACACAAAATAACATGCACATGCAAACAAGTTAATGTTAATAAACGTTATGAAACAGCAATATCATCAAGGGTATTTTTTCTAATCGACATAGCTTTCTCGATATATTTAGCAAGATTGTTAAGTTACATTTGGTTTGTTGAAGACATTATTTCTATAAACCTTTGCATAACGATAATCACCGTAACTTCCTTTATGACATCACTGATTGCTCGAACCTAGAATATTTCTTTTGTGAAGATAGCACAATCCCGACAACACATCATTCATAAATTGCATATGTTCAAACCTCACAAAGTCACAACTTTCATCACATTTTTGCAGTAATTCTCTAAGGTTATTGACCGGATCATGGCTGATTCCCAAAATACCGAAACTAAACTTCATGAATTCCAGCAAAATTGATGCTGTATTTCCTTTAAATCCATGGAATTTTACAATGTTTTCATGGCTGCAATCAAATATTATTCTTTGAACATTGTGCAAATTGTTCTTGCCTGCTTCATCTGAAAAGTGCATTCAAGTATTAATTTAAATTGCTTGCTCAGAAAAATATTTGTAAGCATGGGAAAGCATGAGAATGTGTCTTGAATGTTTTTATTTTTGCTGCGCAGCATCCCCAGTCATAGACTCATTAAAATGTGAAAAGACAACAGTTATTTAGTACAGGGAATTGGCTCATCGTCAAAGTTGCTCACTATATTCATATATAATATATATAGTGAGCCCTTTAACAATGAGCCAATTCCCTGTGAAATTTCGTAGGACTCATTATTTTGGGAAAACACATGAAAAGACTCATTGATAGAAATTTTAAAATTATAGTTTGTCCCTATATGAGTCTATGTAAAACAATAGACCCCACAGGAGGGGTCATTGTTTACCCCGGGGCTATAATTTGAAAGTTTTGGTAGAGGTCAACTAGATGATGCTACATACCCAATTTCAAAGGCCGGTGCCCTCTACTTTAAGACAAGAAGATTTTTGTAAGATTTCTCGTATATAGGTGTTACATGTAAAACAAGGGACCCCCAGGATGGGGTAATTTTTTACCCCGGGGCTATAATTTGAACAATCTTAGTAGAGGTCCACAATATGATGCTACATACCAACTATCAAACGCCTGTGCCCTCTACACTTAGACAAGAAGATTTTCTAAAAAAAATTACCTATACGAGTCTATGAAAAACAAGTGACCCCCGTCATTTTTGACCCCAGGGCTATAATTTGAACAATCTTGGTAGAGGTTCACTAGATGATGCTACATATTAAATATCAAAGGCACGGGCCTTCTACTTTCAAACAAGAAGATGTTTTAAGTTTTGGTTTATTTCCCCTTTTTTGTTCCCGTGGCAACCAAAGTTCTGCATGGAATAGAATTCTTTGGACAAGTTTGAAAGAGATCCACATAAGGAACATTCCTGTAAAATTATTTTGAATTTGGTTAATTGGTTTAGGAGAAGTCGTTTGTAGGAAAATGTGAGCGTTCGACAACGACGACGGACGTTGAGCGATCACAAAAGCTCATCTTGCACACAGGTGAGCTAAAAAACATTACCCATTCTAATGTGGTCTGTCGCAGTGGTCACGGGTCAACTCGGCCTTTTACAAACTCGGCCTTGAGTCAACTCGGCCTTGGGTCAACTCGGGTGGGTCAACTCGGCCTTTTCTACATTTTATAATGCAGTGATAGGTATATTTATTGCACACTTTTATGTTCGTCGTAATTTTAATATTTGTCATGAAAAACGAGTGAAAAGGGGAAATTAAAAATAAAATGAATACGAATACACGATTATCATTGTTTAATTAAGGAAAACGAGTGAAAAGGAGAAATGAAAAAGAAAATGAATTCACGATTGTCATTGTATAATTAAGAAAAATAAGTTTGATAGAATACGTCAATATATAAAATAATACTTAAATTTAAATCACACATTGTTTAATTAACAAAAAAAAGTTTGATAGATTACATAGTATTTAAATCACACAATATTATTTTTAACTTTTTCGAAAACAAATGAATATATGAATAGGAAGCATTAAATTTAGAAATAATTGTTGGAAATATAGTGGAATTAATTTATCTTATAATGTTCTTTTGTATCAACTAAATCATCTCGGGCCCCTGTACAGTAGACCTAACACCATACAGGGATCCACAACCTCGCAGAAACGCTGCCGTAGACATTTCCTTTTCCATATATCTGTCCCAATTCAGTTGCAGACGTTCCTCCAGACGCCGCGTTACCCCTCGACGGTCACGTTGGAGATCACCGCTTCTCAATGATAGCGCCATCAACGTGGCCTCGCGCCTCAGCAATGGTACTATGCGATAAAACCCTAATCCACACATACCAGCCTTGCTATTTATTCGATGATGCCAGCCTGAAATGAAAGTAGCAAATATTTTCAAATTTAACCAAGGCACAAACTTCAAAATAGAATCTCGATGAACACAAAAGCAATTATATAAAAGACGTCGTGAATAACCTCTATTTATTTACAGTAGAATGCTTTGTTATATTTGATGATAATATTAATATTGACAATATATCCGAGTTATAAGATTGCTATACATCTGCTATGAATCTGCTTCGTGGGTTTTAAGAGTCATATATGTTTTCTGCCAGTAACGAAATACGTTGAAGTGTGTACTGATATTGGGATGTAATAAGATCGGAATATAGCTACATACCTTCAACGTCGTTATTTGTTCTAACCGTCTGGCGGAAGACACACCATGACGACACATCAAATATCGGATGATCGAACCATTGTCTCTCAATATAATTTACAAATCTTTTCAGCTGTGTTGTGTTGGCCTTAGTCTTGAGGTGATCAAATGTCGGGCGAATATGGCTAGCTGGGAGGAAGGGTAGCGCCATCAGTTGACGGATATAATCATGCATACCCGTGCGTTGTTGGTAGGTTGCCGCCAAACCATACTGTTGTACGTGTCGATAGACAGCTTGGTTCCAGTGGAAGACACAGCCCTTGATTGGAATTCCGGGGAATATCTCTCTTATGGCTCTCCATGCGGCTTAAAATAAATAAAAGTTTTATATAGATAATTGTATGTTTATTATTATGATATCTACATATTTTTAATTTCAATCATTATCCTTAAGTTTGTGATAACAAATTGTCCAAATATACTAATCTTAAAAGAGATGGTTACACTTATGAATTGTGCAATATGCTTTCGAATGTATTGTGAACTTTGACGACAACATGTATTTGTTATATGCCAATAAAATATATTGAATCGAACTGATTTGAATTATATTAAGCTCACCTGCTTCGAAATCTATTACGAATCCTTCTACTGCTGTTCTCCCGAGCTTATCCACAAGGACTCTAAACACCTGAAATAAAACAAGAACAATAAATGATTGAGAGAGTGGTATATATTTTGATTAAATATTGTATCTGTGAATAAACGGTCTTGGGTAAAATCTACATGTATCCCACTCGCTAGTTTTCTATTTTGTTTTCTTAAGAAAACAACAGATATTGCTCCTTAACATGTTTTATAACGAAACATAGTCTGATTTGTTTAAGAAATAATAGTAGCTGTTACCTCAGTGTAATCGGCAATTGTCTTCCGTGACATGATGCAAAATGCTAGTGGGAATTGCTGAGTCAGGCCATCTTTCTCGACGAAGGCGTGAATAGAAAAAAGCTGACCTTGCCTCTTCCATATGTTACCGAGAACCTGTTTAAATAAGTTAATAATTATTACATATCCTAGTACCATATAAATGAATTACGAAATGACATACAACAATTTAAGTAACATTTGTAACACGTTTCTGTTGATGAACACAATGCCGACGACGTCTAAAATAATCAATAAAAAGAAATTAACTTTAATGTGCCGTCCATGTACCATCGCTCACACAATTCCGACGACGTCTAAATTAATCAATAAAAAGAAATTAACTTTAATGTGCCGTCCAGGTACCATCGCTCACACAATTCCGACGACGTCTAAATTAATCAATAAAAAGAAATTACCTTAAATGTGCCGTCCAGGTACCATCGCTTCGCGGACCGTAACAGGTTGAGCTGTTTCTCAGTGGCAAAAAGAAAATGTCGATGTCCGGCCACCCGAATGTCCCCTATCAGGAAATCCTCGCACTGCAGAAAGTCTTGATTAATCTGCAATTCAAAACGAAGAAAGTTATCTTTGCCTCAACGTTTTCCACCTTTTCCTTAAGTATACGTTCATTTTTAGAGATTATATCAGGGTATATGAAGAAAGCCGAAAAAAGAATTTTACCTCAAAATCTAAATCTTTAGGCTCCTCCGGCCTCGTCTTGGCACGGCATCTGTTGGCGACCCTCTTTAGTAGTGGTTTCTTCGGCAGTAGGATGTCGTTGTCCGTCACCGTATCTAACATGGCGTCATCTACTATGTCCATAGCAGGGCGGAACACATTTAACCCAGCATCTTCCTTAACCTGATAATAAGCATAATAATACTTTTAGTCAAATAGTTTTCAATAGAGTTAACTCGAGAACATTGTGGCAAATGGATTATTTTCTCGGTAATGTATTTGACTTATTCATTTTCCGCTTAAATACTTTTTTTTTTCAACAATTACAATTTCCTGTTTTGACTAAACCCTTTTCCTCTTATATACGCTTTTTCAACAATTAAACTTATATTTATTACGTGTCCTACCTTTACCGAAATCACTGCCTTCAGTCGACGACCTATATCAGCTGGATGGACGTGGTCTGTATGTTTCGTCACGAACCTGTCTCCAATCTGTCGCACTGTAACAGGACATCCTATAGCCTTTGATCTCACACTGCATCGCCATAGCGTGGAGCTCTTGGATTTATTCTGAAATATTAGCACGTTATCAATTCCATGTCACCCAGTAATATTTAACTTCTAAGATCATTAAGTAACAGGTATGAGCCGTTTCTATGTTCATATTAATTTAAAGTTGTGCCGTATTTACCTTAATTCCATATGAGTATCCCATACTGTCGATCAACAAATGTTTTCCTCGCTGACTGCCTTTCTCTACGACCGTATAATGAATTGGCACATCTTCCAAGATTGTTTCAGTCAGCAGTGAATCTTCATCTAAGGCTCTGAAAAAAAAACAACATTTAAGGTAGAATCATACTTATTTATTTCTGCCCACATTTGTTTATATGATAACTTCACCTTAAATTTTTAATAATATGATATATTTAATACCTTAAATGTTTTCTTTTTTTAACATTGTTTAACAAGTTTTTGAATAATCATTCGCTTACTGTTCTTGAACTGGTTCCGTATCATCAATGTCTCTATGAGATATGTCAAAAGATGCACCAATCGAGAAATCATCATCATCATCTTCTGTGTGGTCGATGTATCCTCTAAACGCAACGAAAGTAGATTCAGCGATCGGCTGGCCAATAATGCTGTCATTCTCAAATGTCGGGACAACCTTTGAAATAAAGTTAATTTGAATAATTATACGATTAAGACCATGGTGGACTTTGATTACATGTATTTCTTACATTGCACTTATTCATTTTCCGCTTAAATACTTTTTTTTTCAACAATTACAATTTCCTGTTTTGACTAAACCCTTTTCCTCTGATATACGCTTTTTCAACAATTAAACTTATATTTATTACGTGTCCTACCTTTACCGAAATCCAGCTGTAAACTCATTAAAATGGATAAAAGTGGTGTTATGAAACAAACATTTATTACCTCTTCCCGTCCTTCATGCATATACATGTCTTCATCCATATATTGGTTGTCTACAACGGTGTCATTCAGGTACAGGTCATCAACCTAAAAAGACAGTTTCGCTATATTAACATTTATTTCTACATTTCTGAAATATGACTTCCCTTATTGATTATACAATACATTAATGATTCTACAATGATACAATTATAAATGAACATTAGTTTTTCCATAATATGCCATAAAGTTTACTTACGACAATATCCAGAGTCGAAGGTTCCTCGTAAATCATCGTCGTATCATCATCAACATTCATTGGGACCTTAAAACATAAATCCGATTATTATATAAGGATGTTACATATATATTAAACATGTCTATGAAAAATAAATCCGGATATTTTATATCTCGCAGCAACTCAACTCTAAATTGTATGTAATAGTTTATCTACACAACATTAATACGATTTTTCATTTTTCCATTAAGCTTCGATAAATAATGATATTTTTGTTATCCTTGTTATGAATATATTAATGAAAAAGTTTTTATAAATACTCACACTTAGCTCCAGTAATGGAGGTCCTTCGAAGAAAGTACTTTCATCTTGAAGTGATGTATATAACGGAACCTGAAAGATTAAGGATGTTACATTCGTAAACATGTCTTTGAAATATTCTACATGCTGTAGCGGTGACGACTTGATGACTTATTAACATATTTACTTTTTGTCATATTGTTAATAAGAATAGTAATTTTGAATAAATTCGATTACTTACACTAAGTTCGAGCACTGGAGGTCCGTCTTCATCATCGTCTGTGATATTTTCTCTGGCCAGACAAGGCTTACACACGAAGGTCAAGTCCCTACCGCTCTTCACAGCATCTCTGTAGGTCATCAGCGAAATGCCTATATATTTAAAATAGTTATATTATATGAATATGACCAAAATAACTTATACGATGTTGATTGCATTCCTTTGGTATGTCAAACGGAAATTGATTAGAGAGAGTATAGAGCCAATTTGAATGTGTTATATACAGCATGTCATTTAGATCATTAATCAACCAATTAACGGTTTTTATCTGTACCTAGTACCATGTACAAACTACGTTTTTCCACAATGTTATTATAGACGTCTCCACAATGTTATTATAGACGTCTCCACAATGTTTTCAACGATTATGACAATTCTTTACGATCTTAAACACATTATTAGGGATTTTCCGAAATCTTATCATAGACGTCTACTGCAGATTTGTTATATGTAGGCGAAGGCTTAACACGTTTCTCCACAATGTTTTCTGACGCCACCTGGTTGGCGGTCATGATTTTTCACCAATCAGTATGGCTTGAAGAACATTTGAAGAAACCTTTAAGGTCCCTAAATGCTCATTTCAACCCAATTATATTCAATTCAGAGAAGTGATTTAGTGAAGAAAATTTATTTTTCATTTAACCTATTTTCTGTTGCCGTCTGGTGGTCATGAATTTCAATTAATCAATAAAGCTTGATCAAGTTATGTATATGGATAGGCCTACTGGCCGAAATATCTTGAAATCAGACAGAACATATCGAAATATTCAGATAATTTTCTGAAATTGAAAGTAAAATTTAGTGCGGGATAAAGATGACATTTAATTTGATCTCCATAAACTGTAAACCTGTAGAGCAAAATTTGCTTGTATTTTAATTTAATAAAGGCATTTGATTGTAACGAACCATAACCCATAATGCTCTGATGGTCGCCTATAGAAATTGAATTCCTTCCCTTTGACCAGTAGGGTTTTCTGTGTAGTTCCCACGATCACCAAGTTGGTGTTTCTACACCGTTTCTCTGGCGATTAATTAAACAAAGCAGATAACGGTAAACAAACCTCTTTTCTAAAATCATAAATATAAATATCATTCTCCGTAAAATGTTACTAAGCTTACAGGATTTCTAAAACAACAAAAGCTGTCAATTGGACACGTGATGATACGTGATTCTTAGCATATACCATAAGAAATGTCAACCATAACTCCGGGAGGAGAGGCTGCTATCAGCCAAAATAAAAAGGGAAAAGTGGAGACTTTACATAACAAATTTTCACCGGAACCACAGGAGCTGAAACACACCAAAGAACAACAAAGACTCCTATTCGAGAAAATGTTACAGGAGGTTTGATTCCTTTTATTTTAAATCACCTTCAGTTACACAAGAGCTCGAGATAAGAAGAGTATTTCACATTCCCAAATCCATATTTGACCATCAAACGCTATGTTGTGGGTACTCGAAAAAAATCATCTCAGTGAGACGATTCACTGAGACGATTCTTTTGAGTACCCACAATATAGGTTTTAGTGGAGTCATAAAGGATATATGGATGGGAAAAGATCAGTTTACTTTCCGTATCTAGTCCTCTGACATATTTTCAAACGAAATAACCAAATTCACATACCAGGTATGCAACACCCGTAATCAGGACTCACAGCTTCTTGATTGTCGCTGTAATTTCAGTCTTGGGTGCATACTACCGCATGTTGTCAGATAAGTACTGTCGCTTCCAACACCAAACAAAAACCAAACAAAATCCTTCTTTGTTTCCTTCGGTTACAATACACCAAAAAAAAGCTCTAAGTTTTAAAACTATCCATGGGAGGTCATGCATTTTGTAAGAAAGAATTCACCAGGCGAAAATTAGAACAAATCATACCCAGACAAAACCGGTGTTCTCTTTTAAACACGGTCAAAATTACAAAAAGAGATCAAATCAATCATTTTCAATGCATCCTATAGATACACATTTGCATGCATTTAAACTCAATGCATTCTGGTGATGGTATATACTTATTTCTATGCAAAAACAATTTTTTTAGGGACTATTTAGGTGACTAGAGAGCATGACTGCGGATGTTTTTGGCCTAGATCAGCTGATTATTAAAGAAAATTTAATTTTTCTATACCACCCAAACCTAGGTTGAATCGGCCATATTCTATGTTTTCACGCAATACATAGGTGTTTGCTAAGGAACAATAAGCAAAGCATTACATATAGAGGTTTTCCTGTGATTAATGTAAATAGAAATTATCAAACTAAATATTTATAAATTATTCTCAGACTTTTTAGGCAACCAGTTACATCATTTTCATCGATACAAAGAAATGACCAAACTTCATGTGTATGCATGTTTTTGGCCATTTAATAATTATAATATAAAGTTAAAAAAAACTTGAAAAACATGTTTATTTATGGAATAAATTGAAAAGTGGCTATTACCTAATGGCTGAATACACCTATGAGCCTAGAGTCCACTCCAGGCAACAAGTTTCATAAATGTTTAAGCAATTTGACTGTATCCCACCCCCTAAGTGACCCTAGAATGCTTAAATATTTGCAGCTGACACAAAAAGGACTTTCAATTATTTTCAGCCAAAAGCACTTAAACCGTTTCCCACATACAGCATATCTGCAGCAGACACGTTTTTAGATGTCTTTTCAACAATATGGAACATCTCTATAATTGTAAGTATATATAATTACTGAAAATAGTTCAAAACATTGTGGCAAAATGAGATATTGCTTGTTTTTCTCAAAACAAGCAATTTCTCCTTTTGTGACAATTTTTCAAAGGTAGTGTGCTGCAGATGCATCAAAATGTGTCTATATGTGGAAAGGGATAAGACAATTCCTTGTTCTCATGGATATATGTTTTTTCTATTTATTTACAAATTATGATATAAAATGAAAGCACAAAAGCAAGTATTATGTAATTTAAGCAATGATTATCAAACTCAAAGAAAATTCTATTTTTCTACACCACCCAAACCTAGGATTTTCGGCTGAATCGGCCAAGTTTTATGCTTTCATGCAATACATAGGTCCGCAAAGGAAAAATAAGAAAAGCATCACATATTTGGGTTGACTTTGTGAAAACAAACTTTATATTTATGAGTTATTCTCAGACTATTAAGGCAACCAGTTTGACTCTTTCCACACATTTTTGCAGACATCACAAAAAATATATATATTTAGTATTTTGGAGTTTGAAGCTCTTTTTAGACACATTCTTTGCGCTCAGAGATCTGTTTTTGTGTAAATTTACCAAGTATGATCTCAAATGGAAGTATAATAGCAAATAGAAATTTCTATTTTCCTATGCCAACCAAACCTACCTGTGGCCTGAGTCCGGCAAGTTGTGTGCGCTTGCGCATCATACAGGTCTTGGAGAGAAAATAACAGAAACACATAACATTTTTAGTTTTTAGCTCACCTATGCACAAAGTGCAAGGTGAGCTTTTGTGATCACTCACCGTCCGTCGTCCGTCGTCGTCGT
>JAUELF010238808.1:0-12782 GCA_031471495.1 Clinocardium nuttallii
TATGTATAACGACTTTTTACTATACGCATATGTATAACGACTATTTACTGTTCGCATATGTATAACGACTTTTTACTATACGCATATGTATAACGACTATTTACTGTTCGCATATGTATAACGACTTTTTACTATACGCATATGTATAACGACTATTTACTGTTCGCATATGTATAACGACTTTTTACTGTTCGCATATGTATGACGACTTTTTACTATACGCAGATGTATCACGACTATTTACTCTACGCATATGTACCATGACTATTTACTGTACGCATATGTATAACGACTATTTACTGTACGCATATATATCACGACCATTTACTGTACGCAGATGTACCATGACTATTTACTGTACGCAGATGTATAACGACTATTTACTGTACGCATATATACCACAACTATTTACTGTACGCATATGTACCAAGACTATTTACTGTACGCATATGTATCACGACTATTTACTGTACACATATGTATAACGACTATTTACTGTTCGCATATGTATAACGACTATTTACTGTTCGCATATGTATAACGACTATTTACTGTACGCATATGTATAACGACTCTTTACTATACGAATATGTATAACGATTAATTACCGTACGCAGAAGTACCCCGACTATTTACTATACGCAGATGTATAATGACTATTTACTGTACGCATATGTATAACGACTATTTACTGTACGCATAAGATGTATAACGACTATTTACTATACGCTGATGTACCACGATTATTTATTGAACGCATATTTATAACGACTGTTTACTATACGCAGATGTACCACGACTATTTACTATACGCATATGTATAACGACTTTTTACTGTACGTAGATGCATAACGACTATTTACTGTACGCATATGTATAACGACTTTTTACTATACGCAGATGTACCCCGACTATTTACTATACGCATATGTATAACGACTATTTACTGTACGCATAATATGTATAACGACTATTTACTATACGCGGATGTACCACGATTATTTACTGTACGCAGATGTATAACGACTGTTTACTGTACGCAGATGTATAACGACTATTTACTGTACACATATGTATAACGACTATTTACTGTAGGCATATGTATAAAGAATATTTACTGTACGCACATGTACCATGACTATTTACTGTACGCATATGTATCACGACTATTTACTGTACGCATATGTACCACGACTATTTACTGCACGCATATGTACCACTACTATTTACTGTACGCATATGTATAACAACTTTTTACTTTACGCAGATGTATCACGACTATTTACTGTACGCATATGTATAACGACTATTTACTGTACGTAGATGTATAACGACTATTTACTGTACGCATATGTATAACGACTATTTACTATACGCATATGTATAACGACTATTTAATGTGCGCATATGTACCACGGCTATTTACTGTTCGCATATGTATAACGACTATTTACTGTACGCATATGTATAACGACTATTTACTGTACGCATATGTATAACGACTATTTACTGTACGCAGATGTACCACGACTATTTACTGTACGCAGATGTACCACGACTATTTACTGTACGCAGATGTACCACGACTATTTACTGTACGCATATGTATAACGTCTATTTACTGTACGCTTATGTATAACGACTATTTACTATACGCATATGTATAACGACCTTTACTGTACGCATATGTACCAGGACTATTTACTATTATAAGTTATTTAGTCTGTTACTGACCCACAACGGAAACATAGGGGGTCTGTAGAATGTATAGGGGCGAAGCGTTACACCCTCTAATAATATCAAACACATTGATACACACTCTTATAGTACCAAACACATTGATACACACTCTAATAGTATCAAACACATTGATACACACTATTATAGTATCAAACACATTGATACACACTCTTATAGTATCAAACACATACATACACACTCTTATAGTACCAAACACATTGATACACACTCTAATAGTACCAAACACATTGATACACACTCTAATAGTACCAAACACATACATACATACTCTTATAGTACCAAACACATTGATACACACTCTAATAGTACCAAACACATTGATACACAATCTAATAATACCAAACACATTGATACACACTCTAATAGTACCAAACACATTGATACACACTATGATAGTACCAAACACATTGATACACACTCTAATAGTATCAAACACATTGATACACACTTGTATAGTACCAAACACATTGATACACACTCTTATAGTACCAAACACATTGATACACACTCTTATAGTAAACACATTGATACACACTCTAATAGTATCAAACACATTGACACACACTCTAATAGTACCAAACACATTGATACACACTATAATAGTACCAAGCACATTGATACACACTCTAACAGTAACAAACACATTGATACACACTCTAATAGTACCAAACACATTGATACACACTCTAATCGTATCAAACACAT
This sequence comes from Clinocardium nuttallii, assembly GCA_031471495.1. NCBI lineage: Eukaryota > Metazoa > Mollusca > Bivalvia > Cardiida > Cardiidae > Clinocardium > Clinocardium nuttallii. The sequence continues at coordinate 2,467 of JAUELF010238808.1, forward strand.
TGATACACACTATAATAGTATCAAACACATTGATACACACTCTAATAGTATCACACACATTGATACACACTCTTATAGTATCAAACACAATGATACACACTCGAATAGTACCAAACACATTGATACATACTCTAATAGTATCAAACACATTGATACACCCTCTAATAGTACCAAACACATTCATACACACTCTAATAGTATCAAACACATTGATACACACTCTTATAGTATCAAACACATTGATACACACTATAATAGTACCAAACACATTGATACATACTCTAATAGTATCAAACACATACATACATACTCTTATAGTACCAAACACATTGATACACACTCTAACAGTACCAAACACATTGATACACACTCTAATAGTATCAAACACATTGATACACATTCTAATAGTACCAAACACATTGATACACACTCTAATAGTACCAGTCGTGGAAAGAGACTTGTCGGACATGTTTACGGACCTTTTTATTCTGGCATGGTCAAAGTACCTTTTATCCTAATCTAGATAACAGATGATACATTTCAGACTTTATTTAATCAAACATTGTGACAAATGGAAAACAATCCTAAACACTTTACTTCATCAGAAGAGAACATATTGTATTAGACTTGCATGCGAAACATCAAATGAGACGAGTAAAGTGCATAGTTCTTAATGTAGATCAATTGGTATAAAGTGCTTGTATAATAAATATATGAGATACTTTCCCTTTGGTACAAATCTTTGTCTTGTAAATATTTAACTTTATGGCATGTTTGAGTCGCTTGCTAAAAATAGATTATTGAGATAAGGGTTACTCCTCTAGAGTTGTGTCATTTGATGTTCGATGGATTCATACGAATTTGGATCAGGTGATGACAAAGGTCAACTTGCGACTCTTTTCTTGTTTTCGTTCTTCGTATAGTGCATAGCGCATAACTTACATTCACATGTGTATAGCACATAACTTACATTCACAAGTGTATAGCACATAACTTACATTAGCAAGTGCATAGCACATAACTTACATTCACAAGTCCATAGCACTTTAACTTACATTCACAAGTGTATAGCACATAACTTACATTCACAAGTCCATAGCACATAACTTACGTTCACAAGTGTATAGCACTAACTTACATTCACAAATGTATATGTTTTATGACAAAACTTACATTCACAAATGTATATGTTTTATGACATCACTTACATTCACAAGTGCATAGCACATAACTTACACTCACAAGTGTATAGGTTTTATGACATCACTTGCTGTAGTACTTATTCATTTGCTGAAAAGAAAAAGAAGAAATTAACATGCTCTTAAAATTTAGTTCCGTTGTTCCAAATCATTTGGAGAAAATAATTATTTTTTAAACACGGGCACATTTAGCTGCGAGCGCATTAACGTTAATGTGCGAACCTCTTTCAAAATCGTAACGATCGTTCAATTTATTATCTCAGTGCTATAATGTTTGTCATCACTCTTGTACGAATATATGGTTAATACAATATGTATAATAGAGCAGTGGTCATAGTTTAACAATTGTTTAACCATACTAAACATAGTATGTATTGTAAAGAAAGAGACTAATACTTTTTTGTGATGGATAAATGTAGGTTATTGATCAATAGTTGTGACTAACAAATTATAAAAAACTACAATTTATTGTTATCATCTAAAGAAATTATCAATTTAAAGCAATTGTCCCCTGGGACAGCATTAAGACAAATCAGTGTGTGTTTTTGTGTCTGCTCTGCATTTTCAATCATATGGGTTTTGATTACCCTGTATTTTCAATCATATGGGTTTTGATTACCCTGTACTTTCAATCATATGGGTTTTGATTACCCTGTATTTTCAATCATATGGGTTTTGATTACCCTGTATTTTCAATCATATGGGTTTTGATTACCCTGTATGTTCAATCATATGGGTTTTGATTACCCTGTATTTTCAATCATATAGGTTTTAAATACCCTGTATTATCTCTTTTTGACTACTATGCCATTTTTGAACAGTAAGTGTTTCGACCATATTGTCTTTTTGAATGTCCCCCTATGCATGCATTCCACCACAAACAAACACATTTTATAGGCATATAACAAAAAACGAAATTCTTGGCATAAACAAACCGCAAATACAAACATGAAACGGATAGAATTCCAGTAGAGGACCTGAACCAAAGGTCGAAGTTCTTCAATAATAACTAGCAAAGCCCGCTGCTTAATTGGCTTAACACGTTGATAAAGGAAGTGCTATAAAAGCTGATAGAGGATCAATCTTGATTATCTGTCGTACATCGGAGTATCCTGTTTGATTATATTTAGACGTAAAAAGGCTTAACAAAGTATAAACCCTTTCCTGTATTGGGAGAATGTGGATACTATAAAGATACTATAAAGATACTATAAAGATACTATAAAGATAATATATATCTTATCAAATGACTCGGGGGCGGGGGCACGCACACTGCGCCAGTAGTTATCAAAAGTGGATGGAAGGTTGTTGCGCAAACGATTTAAAAATAAATAAGTTTCAACTTCTCTACCTTGTATGGAGATATTTCTTATGCTACATGATTCCATATAATTGAATATATATATATATATATATATATATAGCTGATTCGTTGATGGTAAAAATGCCATATTCATACATTGAATATAGGGACCGTGCCTTGTCCGATTTTATAATGTGTTCGTTTTGACACAGTTCATAGACTAGTACATGGCAGTCACTCCGGGATCAGGGAGAAGCAAACTGTGATATGATTACAACACTGTACACAACGAGTTTTAATAATGAACGAGTATCCATTAAGAAGGTTGTATATATTTACAGCAATACTGTCCGACTAAGTCACATCATGGGTGTCATAGAATCGGTCCATATCTCGGAAAGGGGCTTAACCCTTTCCCATATGAGGTCCTATTTGAAACCTCTGTAGCAGACAAATTTGCAAACATTGTAGCTAATGAAACAATTGCTTATCATGTTCAATTTTTCCATTTTCTACAGTGTTTTCAATTCTATTCGATAGTTATACTTTCAATTAAAGAGGTTAACCATATTTCTGTGGGTATGTCGTCTTATGTATACAATGTATTTGTTTTATGTTGGGAAGGGGCTTAATCTTGGATCCTTGATGTGAACCCAGGTGTTGAGGGGGAGACTTTACCCTCTAATCGGATTATTCTAAGCTGATGAGAATTCTAAACATGGTTATCTGTGTTTTATTTGATAATTAAATACTTTGAACATCCCATTGTCTTTTCCCGTCGTACCGTCGAATGTTCACAAACAATGAATATCTGAAAGCACGTTCAGGAAAAAAGCCTTTCTCGCATACAACAACACATGGGTATCATACGAATTTAGTCTCTAACCCTATCCCTGTTTACAAGCAATATGCAACCGATAAAAGATTAAAACGGGCACAATATTTACAACTTTGTTTTTTGTTTTATTATTGTTGATCTTATCTTGTCTCTTTAAATTAACAACACTTACACTGTTTTAACAATTTCTATATATTTGTTTTCAGTTGAAAATTTAACAATCGGTAGATTTTATCTCAATATTGTAACCTTCTAATTAGCCTTAATTGTTTTGAGACTGATTGCTTTATTGTGAAGGTTGTTGTTATCAATTTCTTTTAAATGAATCAGTTAACACCGTTGGTCGACGTATAATTTCCCTCTTATTACATTATTTTCCAAATCTAGCTGACATCTTTCCATATTATTGCAGTTAGATTTCATTTCTATGTAAATATTTTCATTTTATTAACAAATTGCGCATATTAACACATACATATTTTAATTAAATTTTAGAAATACACATTGAAAATCATTACAAGATCAATGTAATACACAGCATGACTTCGACTATATATACGGGGTATGCCTGACTTAAGAATATACTAAATGAATGATATAATTGTGTTACATGTCATTAACCAATTTGCTATAAAAACATTAAACAATGTGACTTACTTTCGGAGAGAAAAAAAACCTTACCTATTCAAATTTCGAACATTAATTGTGTTTTCTGGGTTTTTTGGGTTGGGGGGGGGGGGGGTTTCAAAATAAAATAGTCCTTTAGTTTTAAAGTCAGGTGAAAGGGTCCTGCAGTAGATGAAGTGTAATGATAATGTGTTGTCTTTCAAAGAGTGGTGAAAACTAACAGTAGACAGTTCCCTTTAATCTTCATACATCGTTATCAGTCCATCTTGTCAATCGACCGGGCAAAACGGTATTATTTGTCTTTTCTTTCGGGTTTAAATGATATTTTACAATTTAACGGGAAGGTCTCGCACCTTGGTTGATGTTGTCTTTCGGATGAGTGATTAAAGTAGAGGCGTGTGTATGTCAGTATTGGCTTCATTGTGTGACCGTCATTCAAACATCATCTCGTGTAGTATAAACAACTATCTGACAGTGACAAACAATCTGTCAATTTTACATCACAGTGTAATATATAAGCACGTTAATTCTTGTTTCTTTGAATAGTGTATTTTTTACAATAATTTATAGATATGGATTTATTAGACTTTTGATTCAGAGCTGTGAAAAACATTATGAACAGGGCTTAAAACAAGTTGGGTATGTTGATATCACCTTTATACAAATATAAAATATGTTTTATTATATTCCATTCCATCTAGTCAAATGCAAAAGCTGTTCGCCAAATAGTTAATTCTGCACGGCGTGGGTCATAAATGCATCACAGGTCGACTATTTCTTGTAATCAATTAGCAGCTAGTCAATTGTGATTCGTTACTGTACGCTGAAATGATAATACCCTTAATGACATGGAACAGTTCATTTTGGATTAACAATAATATTATATGTATGTTACAAACAGTCATGTTTCTAGCTGTATGTATAATTTATAGTTAACTTTTATTGATAGGGATTCAATCATGTTAAAACAGTCATGTTTCAGCTGTATGTATAATTTATAGTTAACTGTTATTGATAGGGATTCAAACATGTTAAGACAGTCATGTATCTAGCTATCACACGCGTAAAATAGATCAGAGACATAAATACACAGAGATTATATTGATGTCTCTGCATGGATTGAAATGAAATGGTGAATGCATTAATATTTATTTTGAATAATAAATACTTCTAATGTCGACCAAGGACATTAGTCCAATATATAGTATCTAATATACATTTTCAAAAGAGACATGAACTTACAAGAAAATGAAAAAGGCACAAACTGAAAACCCAATAAGCACATCCTTTTTAAACGAAATGCTCTTTCTTCAACACAAGTCTGATAGAAGATGGATCGAATTGATGATCTATCATTTTTATGGCAGTTAACATGATTAATTGAAATTGAACATTTGTTAAATAAACATATCTATAGAGTGAAAGACGTATTCAACAACAGTATAGCGGTATTATATTATTTCAATTTACCAAATTCTGACATATTAACTTGCACATAGCATTCAAATGTTACGATGTCATTTTTGTGTACATGCCAGAATGTGTTGCCATCTATATAACGCATGTTACATAGCTCTTTTTTACCTCTTAAACCTAGCAAGTTAAATCAGTTTAACCCTTTCTCTCGAATAGACGCTTTCTGACGCCTCTGCAGCAGACGACTTTTTGAAAACATAGTAACAAAAGAAGAAATTACACAAAACGTGCAATTTCTCCTTTTGTCACAATGTTTTCCACTTTTTGTCATAGGTTATCCATTCAATTATGGAGATTTTCTATGTTTTGTTAAAATATGTTCAAAGTCGTCTGCTTCAGAATTGTCGTATGAGGGAAAGGTTTAAAGAACATCTGAATAGGTAGATGTATTATACAGTTTATGGAACTGCACACACCAAAGGCCTTATGGTTATTAGGTCTTTGTACACACTTTGAAGACATTTTCAATAAATTGCCTATAATTATCAAAACTTAATTATGATTTACGCTGTAATGCCAAAACAGACGCGTGATGCACATTAAAATATATCACACGTTGTTTTACGGTCTCTGACTATTTGTTTCTTTGGAAAATATGTGGATCAAGATTGTTTTCAGACGTTGGCATTCCACTTTAGAACATGGTCATTATTACGAAACTTAAAAAAAAAAGTATATTTACATATTTTCTGAAATAATGCTTATAAATGGAATTGTGGATATCATCATTGTAATTTGTGAAGATCCTGATTTCGTGAAATAGCATGCACGTTGTAGGTTTATTATAAATGGAAATAGAACGAGGTGAGCTACCATTCTAGTTAATTACCAGCGGTATCATCGTTGACTCTCCTAGCTGTTGACGTATGCACAGTCTCGGCCGAGTCTCCACTCTATGCAGATCGCCCGACACGCTCAAACCTATTTATAACACTTTAGTATGACAGGTATATGTGTATTGTCAAAACTTATATAAATGAACAGCTTTTATAAAATCAAAACTTGCTAGTAAGTGTCATATGGTTTAATAAAAGTGAGGTGTGACGTAAACACAGGGCACGAGTCGTACATAGGGTGCAGTGCATTGTGGTTTAAAACATAATATCACTAGACATTTAGCGATAGGAAATAGACAACTGTTTTATATTATTTGGATATTTAGCTGTGTAAAGGTAATTTTCGATTTTTTTAATTTAACCAATTAATCATTTAAAATCGACATGACTACGGTTTAACCATTTTAAGATACACATATTCTAAAGTGACGAATGTATAATTTAATATTCAAAGATCCTCATATTGTAGGTGCATTTATATAGGTGTATGATTATATATTACTACTAAAACTATTATAGAAATAGGATTTTTCTGTTTCAAGAATGTTTCCACCCCTGTATCAGAAATATTCCCCCACTCTTCTACATTTTAGTTATATTTCGACCAATATCTCGAATCAGATGAATTCAGATATAATACCGAATTAACGCTTAACAAAAAGGGATACGTCACAAAACATCAAAGCCCTTTACCTCTCACAATAAACCCAGTTAAACGTTGAAGGTCCGTTATAGAGATTTTAACTGGCTTTACTGTGATTTATGGCACAAGAAATGATTCGCTTGTCTTGTCAAATAGAGAAAAATCCCACCACTTATGATTTGGATAAGAGACACGAACTATTAAAATAGGTGTACCGCGTCACATATAAATGGTACAGCTTGTATGATAATGGCAATGACAAATCTTTATTCAGAAGTACTTAGGCCACCGGCCCATACTACATAGCATAATAGTTATACATCTCTTACATTCTATGAAATGTCCCCAAACTAAAACTCTTTCAACACCATGTGTACATAGTGTGCTCATTTTCTAATTAACAAAGGATTGTCAGATTGTAGTAAGTTATAGAAACTAGTTATGTTAGTACAATATTTATACCAGGTGAAAAGTATCTATATTAGCATTAAGGGACATCCGGTGTCTCGAAAGCTTCTATAGGGAATAAATAGTTATTGGGATTTAACGCCGTTTTCAACAATGTTTCAGTCAAATCACGGCTACCAGTGCACCTAATCATATAGGTTATGGTTTGATTACACCAGTACTCCACACAACATACGTTCCAAGCAACTGGCCTCTTTTCCACATAAACAGTTAGCCTATTTGTGAAAGACGAATGACGCTTGTCACAGTGACTTTAGTCAAGCGTCGGAAATAATGTTGGCCGAGCTGGGGTTCGAACATGCAACGCCTGGATTGACAGCCCGCGTCGCTACCGACTGAGCTAAAATTAATGAATTGCTACTACAAATAAGTTAATGAATTGATCATTTCATTTCAAACGAATATGTTAGGAAAACATTTGCTCTTAAATATGATATTTTCTAATATGATTCTATGAATATTACGTTTTAGTACTTTTTAATGCTTTTGTCGGTCACCCAGGGTTACATTGAATAAGAAGGAGCTAACACTTATTCTGCTTATTCATTCCGAACGTTTCAAGATGCAACAAATATTTCTCTTTTATTTGTACTAATTCAAATAATTATTAAATATATTTTGGTCCTATTTGTGTGCGGTATTGTGTCATCTAGGTGAAATGCCTGTGTGTGCGGTATTGTGTCATCTCAGCTGGGTATCAATACCCCATCAGCTTATAAAATGGTTTATTACCTGATAAAAGAAGTTGGCTGATCATATTAATGTGTGTACAAGTTCAGAGAATTACAGAATAAGAAAAACTTATCTCTGTTTGATTCAATATTTCGCCAATAGGCCTTCTTAAGGACTCTATAATGATATCTACATCGTGGTGAGTCTATCTCATACAAGGAGCAGGACTGGAGCCTGGAGTTTTACACGAGGATAACCGTATCCAAGTTTTTTTTATCAAGAAATCTATTTTTCTCAAAACGGACAAAGTGTTTGTCGGAGGCACATGCTGATCTCGATCTTCGTTGTTTGAAACGTTCCAAATGTCCCTCTTCGTAAGACGTGGTAGATATGATTATAGTACCTCATTTTACATTGTCGTTTATTTGGACTATATATCATTAAAAAGATTATTTGGGATTCAAAAGGACGAGATGTGGTTATCTTTAAACATCCTTATCTTTTAATACAACACGTTTGCAGAAGACAGTTTATAAACCATCTAGGTAAAATCCTAAAAACAAATGAAATGAATACATTTTGACAAACTGATCTTTCTGAACAAGTTTTCCTTTTATTACAATATTTTCAAAAGGCGTCCGCCGCAGATACATCATTAACCGTCTACTGGCGGGAAAAGGTTCAAGATACGGAGGAACTTATTTTACATTACAATAGATAATTGGACTCATTTGACTAATGGAAATGATGCTCAACGCGTTGGTAAATGATGAGTAATAAAATATAATAGGGTAAATGAGGAGTAATAAATATAATATGGTAAATAAGGAGTAATAAATATAATATGAAAACTATTTAATTATTCCGATAAGCAAATTGTTCTATAATTCACCACGATACCCGCTCGAGTGGTCGAAATGGGTGAACACCATGTGAGAGAAAGAGAGGACTGGGACTGTCATGGTTTTGATTTGGAAAAACTGACCATGCAGAATTAACAATTTGGTAGGCAAAGTAGGAGGACAACTGAACGGATGACTCTATACAGCACAGTACACATATGCAGTAGGTGAAACATCAATGCAAAACCCCGAAAGGTCACTAAATGGGAAAGTTGAATTAAGTAGATTAAAAACAATCTGGCAAAAAGTGAAATTACTCACTTTGCCACAATATGTTCAATAGTCTTCTGCGGCAGATGTATCATTATTATTCTGTATGTGGGAAATTGTTAAGAAGGATGAGGAATTAAAGTTTACAAACCAGGGTTATGCTGAAACCGGAATCTAACCAGTTTTAACAAGTCCGCACATACATGCGTAGTGTGACGCATATGCAACCTTGAAAATATCATGAGCAATTTCTCCTTTTGTCTGCTGTGTTCAGTCGTTTTCAATATGTATTCCTTCATTTAGAGAAACTTTCCGCATGCAATATGTAAACCTTCATTTAAAGAAACTTTCCGCATTTTTGTCTAGATCATTTCAAAGTTGGTTCTGTTATGTCGCGGCAAGTTTGAAGTTCAATCATGTTTACGTCATAATTAGGTATTATTATCCCCCAGTCACAATCCTGTGTAAATTTGCATTGCGAGCAATAACTGGCCACAGACAATACAGCCTTTCGTAGCAGACGAAATAACCTATCAAAACGTATCGTTTGGTTTATTTGAGAAAGTGCTTATTTCTCCCCATAGTTAATCACGAATGTGACAAATATCTTTGTTCGTCTGTTTGTCTTTCACGTCTTTAACCATTAAAACAACAAAGACTGTGCAAATACAAGTTAATATTGGGGCTTTTGAATGCCTGTGAAATTCACACGAACAGAATAAACTAAGAGCGATAACTTCCGTGATAATCTCATTGACAACGCTAGGCCGTGCCAGAGCAGAGCGTGCCCAAGCTTTGTACAGTTGACGTACATCAGCGGAGGCGGACATGTTCATTTGTTTTAAACTGTCACACATTTCGTTTTGAACAAAGAGAAAGAAAATCAGATAAATCTTTGGATAAAAAGCTAGAAGGATAGCGCAGTGAGTCTTCGGTACGGGATATTATATCGCTCATCAAACATCATAAGAAACATTTGGGGGCAATGTAAAAAAACAAACCACAGAATAATTTAACTTTAATTCAAAGTGATATTTTCCATAGTTTTGTTTCGATGCTTCCGAAGTCGTCGAAAATGTGGAAAAGCAGCCAGTTGCGTGGAAAGTATGCTGTGTGGTGTACTGGTGTGGGAAAACCAGGAA
>JAUELF010238819.1:0-12782 GCA_031471495.1 Clinocardium nuttallii
CTAACATACACATGATGTTTTCATTAACGACTAATTCCAGGATTCTTGAATTTACATATATACAATTTTAGGATTTCTTTTGGGCAGTATTTTGGATACTTTGTTTTTGTCAGTAAAACCATAACACATACTTTTTGGAATTTAAACCTTCATGCAATAAAAGTTGTTTAACCCTCTCCATGTTTGAAGCAACAAAGACATCTTTAAACGTTTAAAACATTGAGAGAACGGTCAAATTGCTGAAGAAATGAATATCCTCCTTTTCAATAATAATTATAATAAGTATTTTACAGATGTTAAAATTATCCTAATATGTATAAAAAATAGATCACACTTGAACATATCAGCTAAATGGTTTATGTAAATCATTGATGTATACAATATATGTATGGCACATGAGATATGCCAGTTGCTAGTCCCATGACTATTAAAAATGTGGCAAGTGGGAAATTAATTGGGCGCGATAGACCAAATATTTTTTATCAAAGTTTGTTCTTTTCTTATTTTTTCGTGTGTAACATTAGCTATCTATCTGTTATATTAGATGTTTGAGCATTCTTTCGAAATGTAGACCTCGTGTCAAAATCGAATCGATTCGACATCGTCGAGTGCAAAAAAAATCAGGCAAGCGTTAGAGCATATTTTATTCCACTGGATTTCATATGAGAAAGGATTTTTGTACATCTTTCTTCTCGGCCCGTGCACTCGTTTCGTGACGATTCAACAAGAATCAAGAATATATATCCTATTAACAATAGGAGTGTCTCGAAATGAAAGGGGGAATCTACCAGAATAACAACAACAACGCAGGCTGTATACTATATTTAGCTTAGAAACAGTTCCTACTTTATACATAGTTACATGGATTATTTAACATTATAAAATGAATTCTACACTAAACAAGAGATCTCTTTGAATATAAAAATAACATTCAGTATGCTAAATTTGCAATTCACAGGACAATTCGACGTGATTTTTATTTCGGTATCGACACAAAACGGTGACACGCAACAAGTCTAATAGGGACTCGTTTTGTCTTCGTAAATACGTCAAAATCACATAAATGCGAGTCAAAAAAAGAAACTGAAATACTTATAAAAATCGGATTATTTATTTCATGTTATATGTGTCATAATAAAGTGTTTTAACCAAACACAATTGTAACGTGTTCCAAGACATTTTAAGTTGTTTCTTTCTAATAATAATTCATCCTTCCATGTCATTTCTGAAAAGCTATTAAAAATATAAGTCGCGCGCTTCGGCGCGGCGACTAATAACAGATGTGGGAATCGTGTTTGCATACTGCGTCTTGTCATTTCAGTAGTATGCTCTAGTATTTTGCTTTATTTCTGTGGGCTTGATTATTTATAACTAAACACATTGACTTCGTGATAACTCAAATACGTTGAATTTCGAAATAATCGCGTTACTCAAACCAATTTATTTTACTGATCTGTATCTATGAGCCTTTTCACGCGAGAAAACCAACATTATGGCCTCTGCGTAATTTATCAACTCTTATTGGCCTGCGCAATCCGCGCAGACTGATCCGGTCCGATACATTCCGCTTAATGATTCATGAAACACAAAAAACAAATGCGGGAGACCTGCCGGTTGATCCGGGTCGATACTTTACGCAGAGACTACAATGTTGGTTTTCTCGCGGTACAGCTCATTTTAAGCAATCATAATTGTTGCTACGATTTTTTTTCTTGATATGACTGTATCAGTGACTTGTTTTTTCATAGCATATATTAAAGCATAAATGAATTCGAACATGCCTATAACTTGAAGTAATGTATCGCGAGTTAATTGTTGTATGTCAGTTTTGTTTATTCTGTTCCTGTTTGATGGCTTCAATATAACATAAGTGTGTTTGAGGAATAATACCGCTACGGTTGTGTAGTATGGGTAATGTCAACGACTTTAAAAGAAGAATAGTAATGGCTGCCGCCCTTGGCATTCAGGGTTGCGGGGTTAGTATATTACGAATGTCTGTCTGGTGTCAGTATAAATAGAACAGTTGGTCTGGAAACTTCCCTAGAAACACCGTGATATAACTGATTTTTCTAAAAACGGCTTTAAACACCAAACAATCAATCATTTGAGGAATAATCGTATAAGCAATGTTATAATTTCGTAAATATCTTTTATACTTGGCATAAACTTATAGAACCTATAAATGAAAAATAGTTTTTTTCTTACTGCTTTCTTTGTTCAATGTCAAATTAAATGTATTTTCTGTTTAATTTTTGTTATAACAAACACTACATTCTATTTAACGTATTGTGTTCTGCGAAAAGCAATCGTTATGCAGTTTGCAACAGTGTATCCCCAGATCAGAAGGCGTATCCACGTAGTCTGATCTGGCGTTGAAATGTTCCCCAATTAGTAATAGAAGATTTAAAGCAACTTATTTAAAGCAGTATCTGATTCTGTTTAAATGTGTTAGCATGGATACATGTACGCAGGTAGGTTTCTGTTCTACACGTGCAGGTCGAGTCAATGGGCTAAGTCTATGTGGAAAAGCAGCCAGATGCTTGGGACGATTGTTGTGTGAAAAAAATGGTGTGAGAAAACCTGGAAACACACGAGTAGGTGAACTGGCCGCCGTGATATGACTGAGAAAATGTAAAAAAAACAGCGTTAAACCCAAATCAATCTACACATGCAATACTTACGTTTAGGTGGTCGTTTAGCTTTGGGTTTTCCCCCAGTCGACTTATTATGTTCTTTCAAATTTCAGATAGATTCAAAAGATGAAGGCATCTTTGAGCATTGTGCTTGTTCTAATGATTGCTTTAGTTATCTCTGCTGATGATGACGATAGAAGGTCGGACAAGTCCAGTAAGTCTACAACACATCATATGAACTATTAAATATGGAAAATGGTACATATTGCCATATCAGATCGGTGTAGGTATAGATCACTTTGTACACATGAGCCGTCCCGCGAGAAAACCATCACTATGGCCTCTGCGTTATGTGTCGACCCAGATCAGCCTGCTCAGTCCGCGCAGACTGAACCGGGCCGACACATTCCGTCTCAGGGGGATATAGGTATAGGGTAATGATTCCTGTAACAGAAAATCAACAGGAGGCGAAAAGTGTCTATCCGGGTAAACCTGCGCGGCATACTTAGGCTGATCCGGGTCGATACTTTACACAGAGTCAACAATGTTGGTTTACTCGCGGGACGGCTTATTTATGCAATGTTCGCAAAAACCAGAAGCTCGTTGTAGTATCAAGTGATTCGATTATTGTCACTTTGTCAAGCTTGTTTTCAGAACTTCGGACGTCATCATTATGCGTGATAGGAATCGGTAAAACTTAAATGTGAGCCGTCTCGCGAGAAAACCAACATTGTGGTCTCTGCGTAAAGTATCGACCCGGATCAGTCTAAACATGCCGTGCAGGCGTACCCGGACAGACACTTTTTGCCTCTTGTGGATTTCCTGTTTCAGGAATCATTTCTCTATACCTCTATCCCTCGGTGACGGAATGTGTCGGTTCGGATCAGTCTGCGCGGACAGCGCAGGCTGATCTGGTCGTACCATAATGTTGGTTTTCTCGCGTTTTCTCGCGGGACGGCACATTTGGTGACTTTCATCAACCTACACATGATGTTAAATCATGATGAACAACATTATACTATTAGTGTTTTTTAGGTTAGAAGTATAATTAAAAACTAATTAAGTCCCATTACACGATAATAGACCCTCAGAGATAATAACGATAAAGCTGTAGATAAGAGCGGTCCTCTGTGACAACTAACCTTCACGTCATAACGACGTCTGTATACATCGATTTTTAGGCGATCCCATGCTTAAGAATCAAAGGATTAAAAATCGAACCGCGGATAGTCAGTCACATTAAACTGCACGGATTCACGGGTGGATATTGATATATACCGGTCGCAATTGCCATACGTTTGGGTTTTCGTATAACACAATTTAGCCGTCTCGCGAGAAAACCAACATTGCGGACTCTGCGTAAAGTATCGACCAGGGGTCAGCCTTAGCATGCCGCGAAGGCTAACCAGGACAGATACTTTTTTCCTCCTGTGGATTTTATGTTTCAGGAGTCATTACTCTGTAGGTCTATCCCATTGAGGCTGAATGATTCAGCCCGGATTAGCCTGCGCGGATTGCACTGGTCGATACATTACGCAGAGACCGTAACGTTCGTTTTCTCTTTGGACGGTTTGTTTTTAATAACTGACCTTGGTGGTACCGGCAGGATGACTGTACGACACTATGAATAACGTTGAAGATATAAATCAGACTCAGAAGTGGTCGGATACGTACCGAAGGTCAGTTTTCGTGTGACTTTTTTCCATTTATTAATCTATTGATATGATGATTCTTCTTTGATGAAGGGTCAACTGAGATGAGGTTTGACGTGACCATATCTATGTGATCAACACGGATCGATAAGCTTATAAGAGACCAACTTCTCTATTCATAAGGTTCTCAATATCATAGAAACCAGAGAGAAAAGCTTCGCTGTACGTCTATTAGATCTGACGACACGGCATAAAATGTCGTCTCGAATTTAGCCTGTACATTTAAATATTCTGTATAATCGGGACACACGGCTTTTCTTATTTGTTTATTTATACTGATTATCTCCCTTGTTGATACCAAACGAGTATGTAGACGCACTGTGATGGGCTAGCGCAAAGTTCAATTTTAGGCAATGTTGCAGGCAGTCATCACATCTATGAGTGCGTTTACTACTGCAGTCGAGTTAAGTTATGGTTTCAACGAGACTTTAAGACATTGAAACAGAGTTATTTCTCGAGTAAACCCAGTATGTTTGAACTTTATTTACAACGTGTGTACATTGTAATCTTGGTCTACCTCTTCCACGACTCATTCTGCAAAACATTTATGTAGCATACAAGTAATGTTTAGATGTGCTGGAACTTCTGTACTCTTTCACTGCCCAAGTTCACAAAGTTGACTACTCGATGTTGAAAATTTGACCACTACATGTTTCGTCCAATAGGTAAAATTTAATGTCTAAGAGGCAAACAATGTAGATTTCGGGAGCGACAGCTCGTTACAAGCTGTCACAACTAAATCTGCATTGTTTTCAAAATCCTTATTTACCTTTGATAGAGAAATAGTCCAACAGCCTGGATGACTTTACCAGTTTCCGCAAATCAGCGGACTGGGGATAGACTAAAACCGACAATGGTTCGCAGAGGAAATGGGTGTAACGTCAAAGCCTTTTCCACATACAGACGATTTCCTGCACCTCTGCAGCAAACATATTTTGAAATAGAAATGTTGTTCTTTTGTTCATAGGGGGAAATATAAACGACGACCCCATTTAGTATCCAACGATACCAGGGGTATCCTGAGGCAACATATCAACTAACAAAACATACTGTCTCTAAATCATTGAGCAAATTAAATATCGTTCGCTTAATTTATTGATGGCATTCGTGCATTGTTTCTTACTATGTGTATACAAGTGCTTCGTTTTGACCTTGACTCTTACTATACAATTAACGCACGAAAACTAGCATTGTCTCCATTTTATGCATTGTGCTTAACACCTGTAAAAAGAACATGCATGTCTTTGTATAGTACTATCAATTCAGAGTGGAATACAGTTTAATGATAAAGTAACGTATGCCAACCCAACAATCTAATTACATATGTTCATGCCCCGTTACAGACCGTAACGCACCGTGAGCTATCAAACTGATACACTGAACGCAAGGTAGATATAACATTATTTGCAAATATTGTTGAAGGCCATTTGCTAGATGATATTTTTGTTTACATTAAAATGCATCTTCATTTTTACATTCATGAAAAAAAGATACAAGTATTATTATAACTATTATTATTATTTGTAGAAGTTGTAGTGGTAGTTGTTGTTGTAATAGTAGTTGTAGTAGTAGTAGTATTGGTTCTAGTAGTAGTAGTAGTAGTATTGGTTCTAGTCGTAGTAGTAGAATTAGTAGTAGTAGTTGTAGTATATGTACATGTAGTAGTATTTCTTCTTGTTATTTATATTATGATTATCATTATTATTTTTCTTTATTATTATTATTATTATTATTATAACAAGAGTTCCCTTACACAATCAATGATATGATGCTAAAACTGTCACATCGGGTAACTTGAATGGTTGATTAAACCTACCGGACGGTGTACCGTACAAATAGCGAGTCCCGTAAAAAACGCTTGACTTATCAAGGATCGGTCACATCTGATTAGGAATACGTGGCAGTTGTATGTAAACAAATCATCACCATAAAACTGTGAATAATGTTTGCTTCCTCCAATGGACATTTGGGTAATTGTGTAACGCCATGTGAAAATGATTCAATTACACGTTTCCGTCATGCTAAGACCTAGCTAACTCCTCGAAGTCGGAACAGTATCAACCACGTGCGCTGTCAAATGAGCCGATCTGAACCGACCATAGAACATATCAAAAAGGACAAATATGTACATCTGTACAATAAATATGATTTAAAATGTGCACTGAATGTTAGAGGCTTCTTGGATGATTGTTTGATTGATTTGTGAACAATACATTTCCTGATCTGATGTGTGTTATGGCATGGTGAACTGGACATTTATTGTTTACGAGTGACCTACGGTTAATTTCCTTGTTACATCTTTATAATATGCAAGCATCATGTAATATTATAGATAACATACATGTTACTTTAAGCAACGATTTCTGAAGTAACTATGTTTTTCGTCGTGAAAGAGATTTGTATAATAATAATTATGTCTGGAAGGACGGTTTTCGCATGGCGCGAGTCAATCACTGAGACTTTTCCTTTAATGACGTCCAACGAATCTGACATATTTTGGTAGAATGAATCAGCTATTAATTCGATTTGGAAAATCGTTGCAATTGCAGCATTTATTTTTAGAAATCAATACAATTGGAAATGTAGTTTGTTACAAGGAATCGTTTGTAAAGCAGAATTGAAAAGTGTGTGTGTAGACAATCGTTAAATTCGTTAAAATTGCAAATGGTCTATTAAAAAATAAAATAAAACAATAACGTAAACAATCAGTTAATTTGCAAATAAAATTATTTTGTCCATCACGTATCTTTAGAAACTTGTAGTGTAGAGGGACAAGACACCTTCATATGCTCCGTGAATGATTTCTAAGAACCGATTCCCGACGGCATATTACGTAATGAAGTTCATAATCCGACCAATGCAACTGTAGTAATTGTGAGTCGAGTCTAGCTATCCGGGGCATTACATATACGTACAGTGTTTGGTTTTATCGGGGCATTACATATGCGTACAGTGTTAGGTTTTATCGAAGCATTACATATGTATGCGTACAGTGTTAGGTTTTATCGGGTCATTATATATGCGTGCAGTGTTATAGTTTATCGGGACATTACATATGCGTACAGTGTTATATGTTATCGGGCATTACATATGCGTACAGTGGTATATTTTATCGGGGCATTACATATGCGTACATTGTTATATTTTATCGGGCATTACATATGCGTACATTGTCATGTTTTATCGGGGCATTACATATGCGTACATTGTTATGTTTTATCGGGGCATTACATTTGCGTATAGTGTTATGTTTTATCGGGGCATAACATATGCGTATAGTGTTATGTTTTATCAGGGCATTACATATGCTTACAATGTTATGTTTTATCGGGGCATTACATACGCGTAGAGTGTTATGTTTTATCGGGGCATTACATGTGCGTACAGTGTTAATGTTCTATCGGGACATTACATACGCGTAGAGTGTTATGTTTTATCGGGACATTACATACGCGTAGAGTGTTATGTTTTATCGGGGCATTACATGTGCGTACAGTGTTAATGTTCTATCGGGCATTACATATGCGTACAGTGTTATGTGTTATCGGGACATTTCATATCGGGTTTTGCGTATCATTGCAGTTATATCACGACGACAGTTCACTTATTCATGCTCCCTGGGTAGACAAACTAGTCCTAGGCTTGGAAAAGGGCATTGGCGCCAAGGGCACTCAACCATGACACTCTCGTCTAAGAATCGAACCATGCACACCCGGTTCCAAATCCCCGACGCTAACCACTGGCCCACGGCGGACTCCTGTCTGAGTACAGTGCATACTCCGAGATGTACAGTCTCACCAGTTTCTTCATATACTGTACATAAATGCATACTCTGTGTAATATAACGGTTTCGTAAGTTTCGTGTTATCATCAAAGTCGTACATCCTTTTCGTTTTGTACAATTAAAATAAAACGAATCTAACACTTTCATGTAAAATGTTTCATTTAATATAAAAGTTCCGCTTCGATCAATTCAATTCAATTCATTAAGTGATAAGTACATGATAGTGCTAACAATAGCATAAATTCAATAACGTTATTTAGAAAACAACCCAAAACTGTGAGAGTGGTCGGCCCTATTAATTAGCGTGTACTTAAACTAGCGCAATACCAAATTAAACTGTATGACAGCCCTGCAGCTTATATATACTGTAGTTATTTTATAATTTGCTTTGACATTCTTCTCTTGACCGAGACATCCAGGTCATCATGAGTCTGATATATGCACCAACCAATTTTGTATTAATGAGTCGGCAAAATATTGATGGAGCCCCTCTTACATTCCGCGTCAACTGAAAGTGTTGCTCTGACACAAATGCTAGAACTGTAGACCCAAATAGTTGGTGACGAATACAACTGTAAATTGTACCAACATTGGAAGGTCAATGAGACCCCAATACGCCAAGTCCCATTTGTTTCGAGTCACACGAAAACAGACCTTCGTGATTCTTTTAATTTACGGTAATATTGATCTAATTGGATTTTGGATATACCGGCGGTCATCGGTCATAGGTTCTCTAGAGGCACTGTCTGATCCTGACCTTCGCTGTTCGTTAGGTATTTAATGTGTTTGTGTGACCTGGGTCATTGTGTTATTAACAGACGTGTACTTACGATAAAGACACGCATACGAGAAATCTGCAGCACTCGACTTTCAAATAATTTAATCAAAAACATATAAAAAAACTTCTCGATAAATGAGAAAAACATTAAAGAATCAGTTGAAAACATTGCGGCATAAAGAGAAATTGCTCGTCGCAATGGTTTCAAAAGCCGTCATGTTGCATGGACGTCAACAAATGATATATTAAAGTTAAAAACAATGTGGCGAAAGGAGACATTGACCATCACAATGTTTTCAAAGTTCGCCATGCTGCATAGGCTTCAGAATATGTCAGATTAAAGTTGAAAACAATGTGGCGAAAGGAAATTGCTCATCGCATTTCTTTCAGAATTCGTCTGTCTCATGGTCGTTAGAAAGCATCAGTATATGGGAAAGGATAACTAGCCAGTTGTTAATTATAGGGATATTCGCAGGGAATTAAATCTAACAATGCCAGTTTTATCTATGAAGAAAAGTGAGTGATATATTAATTAAAACAGCATAATAATTCACGTGTCGGCACTGATAGATAGGGGATTAACACGGTTTCCAGAGCAGTATTGTATTGAACTCTTTCTCACATTTGAGCCGTCGTGCGAGAAAACAAACATTATGGCATCTGCGTAATGTAACGACCAGATTGGCCTGCACTGTCCGCGCAGACTGATCCGGGCCGACACATTCCGTCTCAGGGGGATAGAGGTATAGAGAAATGAAATCCAGGGAGGCGAACAGTGTGTATAATGTTGGTTTTCTCGCGAGACGGCCCATTTATTTTGAATCCCCTGTAGTAGACGACTTTGTTCAAAGATCGTTATTGTGCTTTCATTTAAGAGTTTCCTTATTGACTACATGTTTCCAAAGAATTATGTTGCAGTTTTTGTTATAACTGAGAAATGGTTATGCCAATGGCCAGATCACATATCAACTTGTCTCTTGGTCACTATGAAAACTGACTAATGTCCAACATAGTAACTTTAACCATTTCGAAAAGATGGAGAGAGACAGCGAGGCATATACATAGAAATAGAGAGAGACACGCACAGAGATAGAAAGACAGAAAGAGAAAGAGATAGAGAGAGGTTGGGAGATATATGTATCTTGATAGAGAGAAAGAGAGACAGAGAGAAAGAGAGAAATAGCAAAGGAGACAGAGATACAGAGAGGGGATATACAAAGAGCGAGGGAGGGACAGTGAGATACATACAGAGAGATAGAGTAATAAACGCACACAGATACATGTAGATAGAGAGACAGGCAGACATAGACAGTAGACAGTAAACAGCCAAATAGAGAGACAGACAGGGCGACAAACACAGAGAAAGACAAAGCGTGACACAGACACCGAGATAGCATTAGATATAGGGAGAGAGAGTCGGACTTAGAGACATGGATACAGAGACAGAGACAGAGACAAACAGACAAATCTGAAACTCTTGTCGTGTAAAGACGCGGTAAATAGTGACGGAGTGGAGGTTTATTTAGAAGAAGAATGTGTGACCAGAATACCATTCCCATTGGGAACAATACACGTGGTGACCATGACTTTATTACGTATATGTCACGTTTAATTATCCCCAATCTCGCTCGGCTTTTCGAGGTCTTGGAGAAGTATCTACTGATAATTAAAATAAAGAAAGATGTTAACCCTTTCCCATATAGGATTTTTTCTGATGCCTATGCAGCAGAGGAAGTTTGAAAAAAAATGATTTTGTCACGGGAGTGGTACGACGGTCTCCGCCGCGTGTATTAGGGGAGCACTCGGCAACACCATAAATACACACACTTTTATAGAGAATGTCTAAACTTCAATCTATGTGATATCATTGTCGTCTTTTATATGGTAATGAGTGAATTGGCCTCCATCCTACACAAAATGTAAGGAATCGACATAATTGAACTTGAGAAAACCAACATTATGGCATCTGAGTAATGCATCGACCAGATCAGCCTCAGACTGATCCGGGCCAACACATTCTGTCTCAAAGGGGATAGAGGTATAGATAAATGATTCATGAAACAGAAAATCCACAGGAGGCGAAAGGTGTCTGTTCGGGTTAGCCTGCGCGGCATGTTCGTGCGGCTTTTGTTGGTCCACAATGTTGGTTTACTCGCGAGACGGCTCATTTTTCAATCGCACGTTATGATTAATAACCAAGAAAGAAAAAATATAAAATGGCCAAATCAATTGAGGATATGTGTTTGTCTCAGTGTATCGACCTATTGATTAATTGGGGTTAAACGCCCTTTCGATAATTTGTCCCTCATATCGGGGAGAAGGTTCGCCTACTTATGTGCTCCCTGGCTTTTTCAAAGATAGTACTCAACACAACCTTTTTTCAAAGCAACTGGCTGCTTTTCCATATAAACTGTTTGTTTTCTCAGCGTACGGTGTATATTTCCATTAAGAACAGTTCCTGTTGTTTCGTGTGTATGGAGAAATGATAATGAGCAATTTGTCCTCTAGCCATTCGTCTGGTGGGAAGGGTTAATGACGGAAGGCTTAATGTTTTAAAGCTTGCATTTGCCATTAGATTTAACTGCTTAACTGCTTCGTTTAATCACTAATCAGTTATATTCCTATATTCCACACTTTTTAAAGTTTTTGTTAATATTATCCTCTTTATCTCTTATTTAAAATCGGGTATAAGTGGGATGGTATTGTAAAAATACACATAAAATAATAAAACGTAATGATCCTTTACCAATAGAAGCACCGTACTCAGTAATGACGGAGAGGATGTATGGGCGAGAGAGTGTTTGTGTAAGGACGGTGAGGATGTATGGGCGAGAGAGTGTTTGTGTAAGGACGGAGAGGATGTATGGGCGAGAGAGTGTTTGTGTAAGGACGGAGTGGATGTATGGGCCCGAGAGTGTTTGTGTAAGGACGGAGAGGATGTATGGGCGAGATAGTGTTTGTGTGTGCATGTGTTTAAGTGAATAATAGAGACCTTGACAATTTTATAAAATGTATATTTATTATAACATGATTGATGTTCTATGTACTTTTCTTATAAAGTATTATTTTATTTTATGTTAAAGAATGATTAGAAAGCTGTCACTGGATAAATATTTGAAACATTGAGTTTATCATGCTACAATGTATTGTTTGGACATGATAACCTACCAAAATGCATTATTGTAATACGTTAAAAGGCACCTACAATCATTTATGTTCGACTATAACATCAATGACTGACACTGCGGGGTCGCTCGTTTGATTTGATTTTAAATAAAAACCATTGCAACAATTAAGCCCAAAATACGGATACTCTATTATAATCAAGTATGTAAATCTGTTCCTCAGGTTACGCCAATAAGATCCTATTGTATCTGACAGGGTAATATAATTTGATTCACAACACTTCAGAGGGGTTTTATTTAATACAGAATCAAGGTTTGTTGCAGTAAGAATAGTGTCACATTTAGTCACATAATCGATTTAAAACCAATCAAAACGAGTGGTTGATGCACATTGCTTATGAATCAACCACAATCATTCAAAATGCGTAATAATCGGGAAATGTAAGTTTGGTGTTTAAAGCCGCTTTCAGTATATTTTCAGTTATACTATGGCGTTTCCTGGAAAGTTTTCCGTACTACGTGTTGATGTATCCAGACACATGCAAAGCAGTCGTTATTTCAATTTAATTCTATGATCGGATAATGAGATTGTAGTCAAGTATTTAAGGTCGATTTGTGTGGGGCTTGACCTATATCTAATATTCTGAATTTGATTCTAAAGAGCAACTGGAGTTAATGTTTGAGGCTGGGTCATGATAGTATGTCACAATGCTGCATTCCAAATATCTGTTAGAGTACACATCTTTGCAG
>JAUELF010238830.1:0-12780 GCA_031471495.1 Clinocardium nuttallii
CATAGTTGTCTTGACTTGAACTTTGTATTATATAGTATATCATCATATGTATGTAACTATAAACTTTGTAAAGTTTACGTTACTGAATAAATAAATCTTGAATCTTGAATCTTAAAAAGATCGTCGGATTTGCGGATAATTGGGCTGAAATTGACCTAATGTGAGCTATCAATTAACTGTTCAAGCAAAATTGATATGGTTTTTTTAAAAAACACAAGCGTATACAAAATGGCGTACGATTACGAAACAATAAAATGCTACTGCAAAGACGATCCTCAACAAAGTGTGCATACGTCATTATGAATGGATGAAAAAGAAAAGAAACTTGACACTTTCTATTTCACAACTTGTCATATTTCAACATGAGTTGACGGACACACGTGGTGTTCCTCTTATGAACCTCTACAAAGTTAAAGCAATTTAGATTTGTTATGAAACATATCTAGTGGGCGGAATTAAAAGGAGTAAAATGACAAAACCATCAAAATAGTTTTTCCAAAATAATATGGAATAAATATTTCTATTTTTAAAAATTATGTTCAAATTAATTTGCTAGGTAAATCGCATATTGCATTTATATAACGTATTCGGTCGGTTTAAATGGAAAGGCGGTAAACTGCACTAGCGATAGTATATATATATATCCTTTACACTTTTGAATTCAGCAATTTTGGCACTGATAGTAGAGCAATTTCGAAGTATGAATTAGGAGTTTGAATTTCCCCCTAGATAAAACACTAAGTTCCGTTATATTATTTAAAAAATATAAGAGTGGACATATCGTAAACATATCTTGTAATTAAAATCTACCATAAACGCGGAAGTTTTTGAGGAAAAGCATTAAACATTGCGAACTCGTGTCACGATTTGTTATAATACTATACATGTTTCTAAATGTAGGTAAGTATCTGAGATTGTTTAACCGCAGCTTCTGCAGGTTTGGTCGATAATCTGACCCAGCTGGGGATCGAACCCACGATCTCCCGCAGACGTGTTTTTAAAAAACATGATACGGACCTTTTAATAATCATTCCTTTCTCGATTAAGTACGGCTTACGTTTTTAACCATATCATATCTGTAAAACAACATCACAGGGTACTACTTTCAAAACAGTTTGAAAAAAGTGAAAACTTATGTTCTTGCGTCAATTATTTATTAAGTCGTTTGCAAATGCGTCTGTATGTGGGAAAATGTTTACTATACAAAACATCCGTGTTTTTATTGGGGAACTGATTAATTACAACATTCACATTTCGTCTCTGTATTTGTTGTAAACAAATACTTATAGTATTGTTCCTGAGATAATTGCTATTTTAATAGAAAAATAGATCTATCATTCTTGAAACCATTAGTAGCTATGGTTACAACTAAGAGACAATTAGTTAAATCCCAGTTGGTATAGGTTTGTAAAGTTTACGCGACCATGGTGCCTAGCACGGAGGCGTCCTGAAAATGCACCAGCGTGGTTTCATTGGGGACTTTTAATGCCTGTTTTATTTTGCTTCAATTGTGTTTTACGCGGCTTTCAACAGTTTTTCAGTAAGATCATGTCGTTTTCTGTTTTCCAGTACGTCTGCTCCATTCTTTCTGACACCTGCGAGTAAGTCGTAATGCTAACCAAACACTTCTTAGCGCTAAGGAGAGAAAATCATTCCTGCCATTTTATAGTTATTGTTTTGACTCGCTCGACGTCTAGCATTCGAGGCAGACGCTCTACCGCTACACCACCGCAGCGGTCTTCAATGATTGTCATCATGATAGTGTGTCCTTTTACTTCTTCGTAAAACACACCACTCTCGATATGGTACGTTAAACCTTTCTACAAACGTATCAAGACAAATAGAAAGCCAATGTGGCAGGAACAAGAGCGCACGCGAAAGTAACACATTTACAGAATAATATATCGAAGAGTATCAGAACTATTTAAGGTATAGATACAATTACTCAACTAAAGCCAAACAGTTAAGGTAGAAGCATAATCTATAGAATGTATTTACAAGGAAATAAAACAACAAGGTAGCCAAGTCACATAAACACCGGCATTCGGGAATTATTGCGACCATTGAATTACAAAATGAACCGTCTCGCTAGAAAACCAACATTATAGACTATGCGTAAAGTGTTGACCCGGATCAGCCTTAGCATGACGTACAGGGCTTATCCGGACAAACACATTTTGCATCATGTGGATTTTCTGATTCAGGAATAATTTCTCTATACCTCTTTTCTCCTGCGGAATGTGTCGGCCCGGACAAGACTGCGTGGACAGCTCAGGCTGATCTGGTCGACACATTACGCAGATGCCATAATGTTGGTTTTCTCGCGGGACGCCTCAATGATCACCCTTTGCCTCCACACAATCAGATCAAAGCATTAACATTTCTGATCCTTTGTGTACACTTATGTGGTTTTTTTTTAAGCTTGTCGCTTGGTGGCTATGTGTGCCAGAGTGGGTAATTAAAGTACTTATGCTATAACAATTCTAGATTAAAACTGCTAATTGACGTATCAGCAACACATTTAACGCAATAGAAAAAAATGTTACGTATTTCTAGGTAATTAAAGTATCGCTCTTAAGGCGAGAATCGGATGTCAGAATAACACGTCGATGCGATTTCACAGGAAGTACCGGTATCCTTTTATGTTTAGTGCAAATTTAAACTAATTGTTTTTACATTGATAGCGAAGGAAATTCTCAACCAGAATACATGTCTTTCCCTTTACTTCACACAGTCATAATATACAAAGAAATGGCGATCAGGGAAATTCCAGTACGGCCTATGCCTCTATAAAGCCAACCAGGACGTTTCCTGTACACAATGTTTATGGCTTCTCGAAGCATTGGGGAAATAGCCTATGTAAAAATATATATTGATACAATTTTCATTGATTATACAATCCCATAATGTCGGTCTTACGGTGACGTGGCAAACTGCAATGTTGTTCATTGACCGTAAATTAAGGTAATCACGCGTAGGTTTTCCAGTTGTCCGCCTCACTATTTCAATCAAGACGATGATGTCATGTTATCTTTATTTGCTGATTCAGACAGCATTGTTTTAGTAGTTATAGCCCTCGTGTTACCCTTACATAAGCAGTTGTTGCACTGTTTGGTGGGTGATACAGGTGTACCAGAAAAATAGTTCAAGTACTACGTTTGTCATTGAAATTAAATTAGGACACGTAACTGCGATGGATTTGTTCGCATCGTTCGCTAATGTTGTAGAGATAAACCACATGTCAAATATATTGTACTGAACGTAATACATTTAATCAGGATAATGTGAAATATGTCCATTCTTTGGTCTGCATAACAATACAATAGTCCAATACATATGAAAGAAAACATTTTCGCTTTGCGTATACATAAACTATCTATACACGATGTTGGAAAGCAACGTTGTGTCTCTCAGGCGCGCCTGGTTAATGCTTAACTGAAATAATTGACGCTTTTATTTTATCGTCCTGATAGCCCTTGTTGGTGCTGCCCTCGAGGTGTTGTTTGTTGACATTGGAGCCAACGGAACTTGCTCAGATAGGGGAGTATTCAAAGAGTGTAACTTCTACCAAGCTGTAAATCAAGATATTGCTGGTGTGCCAGAATCTAATGCTAGGTTCCCACTATCACGATTCGCGGCACGATTAAAGTCGTGGTCTCAATCGTGGACTAATTATGGATATCCTATCAAATCTTATCAGATCTTGAGGTCAGTCGTGGCAATCGTGCTAATCGTAGAAACCTTTTGAACAGTTAAAACATTTTCTACGATCAACACGATCAATTGTCAATCGGAATCATCGTATCAGATCGTATTGCATCGTAACAAAGCGCGACGGATCGCATCTAATCGTGCTTGCAAATCGTGGTGATCGGGATCGATCTTAGACAAGATAAAAACCACGCTCTGTTGAGATGTGTTGCGATCTTCCACGATCTCCCACGATCTGTCACGATCTGTTACGCTCTGTAGGGTCCCATTGCTCAAGACCTGACACGAATAACTCACGAGCAGATAGGAGTTTATACGAGAAGATGCGATTAAATGCGAGTAGATACGAGTAGTTACGTTTTTACACGAACGCTCACGATCTGTTACGAGTTCTCGTGCCCATATTTATATACCGGAGAAGATTTAATGCGTCTCATTCCGCGATCTACTCTTGAAGAGAGCACATCTAAGTAACAAGTAAGTGCAAGTAATTTTTTTAGCCTTTGCGACATGCCACCCAAGGGTACCAGAGGCAAGAAGGGAATGGGAAATGGCAAGGCTGTCCCACACCCGGAGCCAGTACCAGAGGAGACAGATGAGAGCTACCCCTCAGAGAAAGCAAAGAGAAAGAAAACAGTCACAGCTTTCTGTGAACAGCAAAATGAGGAAATCATTGAGTTCCTCATGCGAAATGAGGTCCTGTTCAAGGATGTTACCCAGAACGAGAATCTCTGGGCTGCACAGGCTGCTAAGATGAAAAGTACCGTAGAGCAGCTAAATATATGGTACTCAAGCATGAGGACCATGATGGGCCGGCTGAAGAAACGTGTCAAGAAGAGTGGGGCAGGAGGAGGTGCAATTACTGACATGGACAGCACAGAGAAGTGGGTATGAGATAAGTTCTCTTTTTTGGTCCCTCACATTGAGACGGTGGATGCCAGAAATGTGGCCTCCTTTGCAGCAACAGCAGCAGCAGCAAGTGCCAGTGGCACTGAACTCATACCTTCCACCGAGCGAAACTCAGTAGTTGCCTCTACCACAATCAGGGTTCCAACAGCAACACTCCCAGCAGCCGCATCACCAACCACCCAGACAGCCTCCCAGCCAGGGTCGGTCGGCTCCAGACGGAGCAATGAGGATAGGATGACCTCTGCAGAACTGAGTATTATCTCTCCTAATAACACTCTACATAGCAGATATCACACAGGAATCCGTGATCTCACGAATTTACCAAACTGCCGAAAACAACGAAAATAGGCCGCAACCATACAATACGTACAAGAAATAATTTCTAAAAAGGAAAAGGCTCTCTATTTGGTGTAGCGGGAGGGTAGAAAATATCATATTTAGTGAGACTTAAAATTATAATAATAATAATTTTAATCCCACTAAAAATAATCCCTCACTTTTTCTCTTTCAGAAGAACTGCTGGTTGAATTCATGTTCAGAAGCGCTTCTGTGTGTGGCAGCTCTAACTTGGAAAGTATTTAGATGAGATCCTGTCCAAGTTGCCTGGAGCGATTAGGAGGGATGCTGAGGCGAACATCATGCAGGAGTTACACAGGACTCAACGGGCAGCTGAGCATAGCAATGTGTTTGCTATCCAGGGCCCCAATGGCGTGGGGGATGTTCCATCTTTGCTCAAACTGGTTAGCTACAGCTGTCCATGCTTCAGAGGTCACAGGTAGGCTGAACACTTGAACACTTCATCTTTGTACGCTTGCACAATTGCCGTGCACACTTCTGGAACTATCTTTGAGATACGGGACACACCACACCTAAAGGCATACGAAAGGGACCGATAGTTGTCTCCAGTTGCAAGGTGCCTCAGTGTCACTGCCAGTTTCAGTCCAGGCGAGAGGGGTTGCCTGAAACTGGTGACTTCCCCCTCGATTGCTGGGGTTACCTTCTGCAAGACTTCATCGAAGATCTGTGGTGTTAACCTTGTGTAGTTTTGGAACGCTACTGGATCCTTCAGCCTCAAATGGGTGTCCAGGAGGCTGGAGAACTGACAAAGCTGTTGTCTCCTCTCCTCTCTGAGCCATGGTCGCACCCAGAACTGCCTGACTGCAGCTCTCCTGGCCCTTTGTGGTTGAGATTGTAGCTGGTCTGTCTGCTGCTCGTCTTCTTCCTCTCTGGCGATAATGTAAGTATACAGTAATACTGCAAATGCCACTCCGTCATCATCCGCAACTCCTGCCGGCATTAATGGTTGAGGGTTGTAGTGTTGTAAAAGTTCAAGAAACAATGAAGTCCATGGTCAGTCGGGCTCTATATATACCCGTCGGGGTCCAGTCGTAGCTCAAATCGTGATCACCCTCGATCATGATCGTGAAAGACATCGCGACCACGATCGTATCCTAACGTAACGGAGCGCATCGGTTCTTGATGAACGTATCGGAACGTATCTGCACGTACCAGATCATCCCAATTCGGGGAACCCGATCGTGGTGATCGTGTCAGTCCGAGACCCAATCGTGGACCCAATCGAAACAATCATATCGGAACGTATGTGATCATAACTGAACGGAAGACCAGACCGTGACAGATCGTGACGCCTGAAATTGACAAATCGTGAACAGATCGCATCTCAGCGCAACAAATCGTATCAACTCGTATCACCTCGTATCCAAACTGAGATTTCAAAGAAATTCCAAGATCTGCTACGAATGGCCAATCGTGGCGTTCTTAACAGATCGCACGACAGTGGGAACCTAGCATTAAGTGGCTCTTTTCCTAAACTGTCCAAACCATTCTGTTCTGCTGGGCAAGAAGACTGCTAGAGCTGAAAATAGAAACCTTCTTAATTCCTACTTACTAGAATTAAAAAAATGTGCAATACAGAACCATCAGGGTAGAACTATTTATAAATAAAAGGGCCATGGTGGCTCTGTAATACTCACCTGAGTGTAATCGTACTGCTTGATAAGCTGTACATAAATAATACTCAAAAAGTATTGGCATGCACAAGACTTTACCTCATCTTAACTGGAACAAACAGATGAAATAATACAATATGCCAAGAAAGAGATTATGTGACATGTAGTCCATAATTTGTATGTTTACCAGCTCTTACTGTAAATACTTGGCTGTAAGTCTCTTTTGACTATAAAACGCACACTGACTTTGAGGTCTCAAATCTAGGTTTTCATGGTTAACTCTCCTATTAGATGCAGCCAGATATCTGAAGTAACAGTGAGATTTTACATTTAACTGTTTAAATTTTCATGATTTGATTTGAATTCATAATCATCATGAATAATATGCAGAATTTTAGATATCAGAAAATATGTTTCTTTTGCAGAATTTGTGATTAAAAGTTAGTTATAATTATTATACATTTACGGTCTTAACTAATTTGCAACTAGTTGAAAGAGTTTATGGAGAACTTTCATGTGATTGCTTTTGGAGCCCCTAGGGTCATGGTCAAGGTTGTTGTTACTTAAAGAACATTGAAACAGTTGAAACTCAATTCTTTCGTTACAGTATACAAAGTCAATCATTTATAACTAAACATGTTATGTAACTGTTCCTTAAATGGATTTGTGTTGCTACATTTGTCATGTTCTTTTACATATACTAAACATTGATAAAAGAACCTTAATTATAATTCTCAAAATACAAGTCTTCTGGTTTTCATCGCATTGCAGCATTTCTTGTTTCCTTTTGTGTATTTATTGTGATAATCTTCTTGTACAAAACCATTGGCCTGATTTGGTGACCCTTCGTTTTCTAAGATTGTTCAAATGATTACAATCTGTTGATAAACATGGCCACCTTACCTTACCTTGTTTACCTTGTCCTTGAGACCGTTTATTTAGGCCAAAGCCTCTCTTTGGTCCATTTCTTCTATTTGACTCAGTGAGCCAAAAGGTCACCTTAAGGTCTTGCTGGTTTCCCTTATATGTATAGAAAAGGAATAGTGAAAACTATTTTAGTTTTTTAAAATCAGATGAGCAATATAGAACCATCATGGTCCTCTTGTTTAATATAATATTTCCCATATTTTTTGTCAGAATTCAGGTTACTAAAGGAGAGATAGTGAAAGTTTTACCTGTTGTTGCCAGCTGGTTTGATGATGTTATATGCCTTATCACCATGTCTTGTTCTGTAAAGAGTAAATCATCTGATCTCACAGGTATTTCAACCAAGTTTGAATCATTTTGTTTTAATGGGTTTTTTTGCCGTTTTCAACATTATTTCAGTTATATAATGGTGACAGTTCACTTATTCATGATCCATGGGTAGACACACCAGAACTTAGACTAGTAAATGTGCCTTTCCAAATAGCACTCCACTGTGACCACCGTAACCACCTGAACCAGATCAGACGCTTTCCAATTGACCCCCTGGGGCAGAACCTGAATTTGAATCAACAGGTCTTATATAACCCTTTCCCTCATATAGATGATTTCTGACGGCTCTGCAACAGACTGCTTTTTGAAAACATAGTGACAAAAGAAGAAATTGCACAGAGCGTGCAATTTCTCCTTTTGCCAGTGTTTTCCACTTTTTGACAAAATATGTTCAAAGTTGTCTGCTGCAGAATTGTCATATGAGGGAATAAAAAAATGTCAGTACATGAGAAAACGTAAAAGTTGGCTATTGTGAACTGTTTCCAGA
Organism: Clinocardium nuttallii; assembly: GCA_031471495.1. Lineage (NCBI taxonomy): Eukaryota > Metazoa > Mollusca > Bivalvia > Cardiida > Cardiidae > Clinocardium > Clinocardium nuttallii. The sequence continues at coordinate 8,335 of JAUELF010238830.1, forward strand.
ACACCCGCAAGATCAATACTGGTCACTTTTAACTTACACAAGCTTGTTAGAGGATTCTGTCAACCTGTGTTAATTCTGATGAGACAGGACAGGTTGATCTAAATCTACACTGTTCAGAAATGCCATATTGTAGCTTTTTTTCTTGACTGGCTCATATGTTGTTGAATAAGTGATCCAGGTTTGAAAACAATAGCTGTTATCATTCAGCATATGAACACAAGGATCAATATAATATGAAAACGCTATATAGACATTTTGGAAAATGGCAACAGGAGCTGCACTCGGCCTCAAGTCATGAATTTTGCTTATTAACCCTTTCCCTCATATAGATGCTTTCTAACTTTCTGCAGCAGACCGCTTTTTGAAAACATAGTGACAAAAGAAGAAATTGCACAAAACATTTTGTCATAGTAACGTTATCCATTCAATTATGGAGATTTTCTATGTTTTGACAAAATATGTTCAAAGTCGTCTGCTGCAGATTTGTTGTATGAGGGAAAGGTTTAAGTTTGTGCCTATGCACATTTTACATTGCATCCTACTGTCTGTTTATTGCAACAAGACTGCTTTTTGCATGACAACGTTCAATTGATATGGTATAGGTACAGCTCAAATTAGATAAGCATGAAACAATTTTGGTGTTGGTACTATTCATTAAGAAAGAAGACATGACACATAACAGGTGAGTTATTTCTTTTTAGCTCCACTGTCTGAAAGTCAGTCGAGCTTATGTCATGGCATATTGTGCGGTGTGCATTAACTTATGTTTTAAAAGACTTCTCCTGTAATCACTGGGCCAATTATGATAAAATATTATAGAGAGCATCCTCTCCACGAACCATCCTAAATTCCTCTAGAACCTTTGGATCCATGCAGAATTATTGCAAACAAAAGAAAAAACTGGCCAATGTATTATTTTTGTCATATAATGGCTGTTGTCAAAGGTATAATATCTTATACTCCAAACATATTAGCCTGATTTCTATGATTTCATAGAAATGATCCTTTGTTGACCAGTTTACATCAACCAATGTTGGATGGTCAACAAACATGGCCACAAGGGTGCAAGTCTCCTTAACCCGTTATGGCTTAAGTGAAAACTTTAAAATCTTGTTTGAAAATATTTGCTATATTTTTTTTTTTTTTCAAATTATTCATAGAAGAACCGAGGTTGATGCTGTACAAGATTCCGGTCCTATTGATTGATAAAATATATGGCCACCAGAGGGTCTTCCTGTTTTACCCATTATGCCAAAAGTGTATTGGGGTATACTGCCTCATGGTATTGGCACTCTTGTTTTGATTCTGCATGATTAGAATAATTTGTCTGTTTCACCCTTTCCCTCATATGACAATTCTTCAGCAGGGACTTTGAGCATATTTTGTCAAGAAAAAGAAAATCTCTATAATTGAATTGATAACCTATGACTAAAAGTGGAAAACATAGAGGCAAAAGGAGAAAGTGTTTGTTTTGAGCAATTTCTTCTTTTGTCACTTTGTTTTCAAAAAGAGGCATCAGAAAGCATCTATATGAGGGAAAGGGCTATAGGCCAAATGAAGAAAAATCTAGTTAAAATGAGGTTGCATTTTGAATCTTTGTCAGAATAATGATTAATCGCTTAATTAATGTGTTTTGCATTATAAATCACATTGTATAATGAAGGTGAGCGATCTAGGGCCATCATGGCTCTCTTGTTCGAAAATCTTATTGTCTGAAACCAATAGGCCTAGGGGTAAGGATTAGGGTTAGTAGCTTCGATATTAGGTGTGTAACAATGTCTATTGGTCCTCTACAAAGATTGTTCAAATTATGCCCCTGGGGTCAAAATAGCCCTACTTTGGAGTCACATGTTGTGTCTTTACATTATAGACTAGAGATTAAGCGAAAAACTTTGAAAATCTTGACTGAAACTGAAAGGTCTATAGATCTTAGATATTTGGTTTGTAGTATGGTCTATTGGTCCTCTACAAAGATTGAACAAATTATGCCTCTGGGGTCAAAATTGGCCTCACTCCAGGGGTCACCTGTTTTATAAAAATATATATATAGAGAGACAATCTTTGAAAATCTTCTTTTCTGAAACCGAAAGGTCTAAATGATATATATATCATATGTTGAGTACAAGGGTCTAGTGGGTTTATACCAAGATTGTTCAAATTATACTCATGGGCTCAAAATTGGCCCCCGCCCTGGGACCTGTTTTAAATAGAGATTATAAGGAAAAGCTACTCTGCTCTGCTCTGCTCTGTGGCAGTGGAGCTTTACTGGTCCTCTTGGGCCTCTTGTTTTGTTTTACCTGACCGCAAAATGAGTTATTGTGGTTGGCATGACAACTCACATTTCATGACTGAGGTGAACGATCCAGGGCCATTATGGGCCATTATGGCTCTATTGTCTATATCCTGATTCAAAAAAAAAATTTAGGCTTTAAACCCCCAAACAAATAAAAACAGTTTCTGTGATCACTCGCCCTCTTGTCGTCATCGTCTGTCCTTCTGTTAACAATTTCCTAGAAATGACTTCTCAAACTAAACCATTATGGACTGATTTAAAAAACCTTCAAAGAAATGTTCCTAGCTGGTCCCCTTTCAAAGTTGTTCAAAGATTTTAATTCAGAATAGTACTTTGGTTGCTGCGGCATCAGATTAGGGGAAAATTGCCAAAACTTCTTGTCCAAAAGTACTGGCCCAATTTGAAAATTATTTTGCACAAATGTTCCTTTAATCTACCAAGATTTTTCAAATATTTCTGAACTGTTGAAAAACATGGCTGCTAGGGGGCAGAGGTTGTTTTCCTTATATATGTGCAAACTTTAAAAATCTTCCTGTTGAAAAGTACTGGCCTGATTTAAAGATAATTTGGTACAAACCCTCTAACAAGTTTGTTTCAAAAAAATCTGATCCGTTACCAGCCCGATATTAAGATAATTTGGCACAAATGTTCCTTGTGGGACCTTCTACCAAGATTGTTCAAATATTTTCTATCCATTGAAAAACATGGCCGCAATGGGGCGTAGCTTTATTTCCTTGCATGTGCATGATGTTAAAACTTTAAAAATCTCCATGTCCAAAAGAACATGCCCAATTTAAAAATTGTTTTAGCACAAATATTCCTTGGTGCACCCTCTACCAAGTTTGTTTAAATATTTTTGTTCTGTGGAAAATCATGGCCACCAGGGGGGTGTAGCTTGTTTTCCTTATATGGGCATTTTTAAAACTATCTTCTTGTTCAAAAGTACGGGCCCGATTTAAAGATAATTTGTTACAAAAGTTTTTTGGGTGATCCTCTAGCAAGATTGTTCAAATAATACCAATCCGTTAAAAAACATGATCGCCAGGGGCGGAGCTTGTTTACCTTAGATGTGAATTGTAAAATCGTTACAAATCTTCTTGTCCAAAAGTAGCAGCCTGATTTAAAGATAACTTGGCACAAATGTTTCTTGGGGGACCGTCTACCAAGACTGTTGAAATTCTGATTTGATGAAAAACATGGCCGCCAGGGGCCGGGGCTTAAAATGTTTTCCTTATATATAGTGAAATCTTCTTGTACTAAATCACTGACCTGATTTGAAAATAATTTTGCACAAATGTTCCTTTGTCAAGTTTGTTTAATTTATTCTGATCCGTTGAAAAACATTGCCACCAGTCTTTCCGTATATGTATAGAGTAAAAACTTTGAAAACTATTGAAGTTCTTATAAATCAGGTGAGTGATATAGGGCCATCATGGTCCTCTTGTTCTGTATGTGCAGTAAGTGTGTAAACAAAACAAAATTTACAGAATATTTGCCATTATCATTTTTCATAACCCTTCAACCCTCTTATTCGTGTTTTCTTTTTTACTTTTAACATCATCTTTGGCGTTTTCATGTGAACTGACTTTCGTTACTCCTGAGTACTTTGATTTCTCTTATTTGACACAGAATAGTTATAACATTATAATATGTTTATTTTCAGCCTGTCAGTTATAACATTATAAAATGTTTATTTTCAGCCTGTCAGTTATAACATTATAATATGTTTATTTTCAGCCTGTCAGTTATATAAATAACATTATAATATGTTTATTTTCAGCCTGTCTTGTATTCCTACTTCAGATAACATTATAAAATGTTTATTTTCAGCCTGTCTTGTATTCCTACTTCAGATAACATTATAATATGTTTATTTTCAGCCTGTCAGTTATAACATTATAATATGTTTATTTTCAGCCTGTCTTGTATTCCTACTTCAGAAGCTCAGCATCCTGGAGGGTTAGAATAGGTAATTTCTTCCTCTTATAATACAATAAATATTGTGATGACAAAATGTTAGGTTGAATGTATGATTGAGTTTCACTGCAGAACACCCACTCTAGGTCATAATTATTACCAGTCTTACTGGTGAATATTCAGATCCACATCTTGTGTTCTCTAGGACATTATTACCTGTCTCCCAGTCTTACTGG